>JABFOV010001039.1:0-28724 GCA_022817685.1 Aradophagus sp. ZL-2020
CTCGAGCATTGACTTACCGTGAAGCTGGGGCCAGGACTGGCCGTTGCGGTGCCGCGGCCGGACCGACTGCCGATCGGCCGTCAAGCTCGTCCGCGCCTCGGCCCGACGTTCCGCGGCTCCTCGCACGCTCGATTACCAGCGGCGAGCCTCGCCGGACATTTTCGCACTTTCCTTGTCTCTTGGCCGTCGACGCGCCGCCGTCCTTTCGTCCGCTCCTTCCACTGGCCTCGTCTCTTTTGTGACGTCACCGATTCAATACTTTCGGCCGAGTGCGCGAGGCCTGAGCGCTGCGCTCTCGCGGCGCCCACCGCTGCCGGGCTGCCCACCGCGCCGCGCTCTTTACGCCGGCTGATAACAGTTCGCGCGCCCGAGCGAACAGGTGGCGCTACCGCACGGGGGCCGCCGCCGACGTTCGCCCGATCGATCACCCCTTCCCCGACCTTTCGTCGGGCTTGCTGCAATGCGAGTAGAGCCTGGGACACTTTGTGCCAGGAATGCCCATTTCTCCAATCAAAATCGGCATCTTAAAATTCTAAACAAAGAAGCGATTATTACTTTCTATTATTACTAGCAAAAGTTTAAACACTTATAAGTATTTTCAAAAAACTCATAAGTACATGTTTAATGTTCGACAGAATATTACGTATTGTATACATATATTAGATAGGGATTTAGATTTTGTTCATGTTTATTCATTGTTGTTCAATTTTTCGAAATTTTAAACTGTTTAAATATCCTTGGTCAAACATAGGGTGCGTTTTTGTTTGCTGCATAAAAGTCCACCTCTGCTACGTAAATTTTTTTTTTCTTTTTCTATTGCAAGAACGATGAATTTGCATAAATTAAATCGTCTGTCTTTTTACAAGAGAATAGTTGTAAGCTATTGTTGTCCCCTATAAATATTTGTTATGAAGATTTAAATTGCTTTATTTGACAGATTTATTTGAATTATGGCTAGAAAAGTGGTACTTAGTTGGAAAAGTGGTATTTAGTTGGTATTTAGTTTGGAAACAATGCTTGAATTACTCATAAAATCACACTGTAAGAAGGGAAAAATAATAAAATAATAAATTTTAATTAAAAAGTAATTACAACGTTTCAAAATACATAGAATGCATCAATAATGTTATCACTTATAAATTGTTCCATGAAGTTGTATCATTTAAATTTTACATCAGTAAATAAAGTGAGAATTTGAGCACTTTTCATTATAACTGAAATGTTAAATAAATGTTTAAATTATATTTTATTATATTATATGAATCTTGTTTATTCACCTAAATTCTGAAATATTCTCTACAATATTTAAATAAAAGCGCCGTATTTTCAAGTTCGCGGCTAGATCAATGGTGGCGCCGCGTTACTATATATATGTATAATGTATGACGCATACAGATGCAATCGTGTTGTTTTCTAGAAAAGAGAAGTTTGACATAAGCAGTTTGTTTTTGTAATCAAAAATAAGTATTTCTATCCGTAAAAATGTTGACAATTGAAGTAGATTGTGGAAACAGAGTTGAAACTGTTTACAAAACCAATTCCAAAATGAAATTAGATGATTTATGGACAATTTTGGATGATAAGTTTGTAAGTACACTTTCTAACCTACAATTTTTTGTTTGTATGTTATTTTGTGTTTGTATATTTTGTTTTGTTTGTGTTCACAATTAAATATGCTTTTTTGTATTATTATTTTGATAAAATAAATTAGATTTAATAAAAATTAAATACAGTTCAGTTTCTATTTAATAAATAATCATACATACACTCAAATCTTCATAAATATATCACATCTTTAAAAATCAAAAAAAGATTACATATTTTAATTAGTTGAAAATTGAATGAAATTCAAATTTATCTTAACAATTTACTAATATAATTTTTAAATAAAAAACTTACAGGGACTACAAAAAGACAATTTTTATATTATGCAAAATGGTCGTCTAGTTGATACATTTTTGCACCAAGGAACAGCTATATTAAAATGTAAACTGCTTGGTGGAAAAGGTGGTTTTGGTTCCATGTTGCGTGCTATTGGAGCTCAAATTGAAAAAACAACAAATCGAGAAGCATGCAGAGATCTGAGTGGACGTCGACTACGCGATATTAACGAAGAAAAACGATTAAAAGCATGGATTGATAAGCAGCCAGAACGGGAAAAGGAAATGGAAGAAAAAAAGAAACAAAAATTAGAGAAACTTTGCGCAGTTCCAAAACACGAATTCAATGACAAAAGCTACGAAGAACAGAGATCAAAAATGATAGAGCAAGTATGCGACGCGGTTGAAGCAGGATATAAAGCTGAGGCATTAAATAAATGTACGACAGGATTAAAAAGACAAAATGAAAACGATGAACCCGTTTTAAAAAAGAAAAGAAAGGGTTTACTGGATGAAGAATTGGATTTAGATTTAAGTCAAATTACTGATAGTTCTGATGAAGATTCATGTTAAACTTCTTTTATATTGAAATATTTATTTTTATGAAATAAAAATGACTGTGTAAAACTGTAAACTGAAATTATTTTAGCTTTGATGTTATATGTTTTAAACATTTACATATTTTAAAAGTGAAACTTTAAAAAAATAGTATTAAACCTATAAAATTACTATTTTTAACAATTCAGTAGTGTGATTAAATTTAAAAATTAAATTGATTGAGCTGCTATAAATAAACAAAATTTATATGTAGAATACTTTTGTGTCGGCATCTACCGTATTCATTTGAAATTTCGATGTTAAGGTTGTCCCTTATTGAACTCTATCACGACGCTGATGTATATATACATATGTATTTTAGTTCTGAGCAGTGCATGCAACAATATACTACAAGTCGCTTTCTATTGCTTCATATTATTTAATTGTTTTGTAGAAATATAAATATAATAAAACTAAATATGACTTTTTCAAGATGTATTGTTAATATTATGTCACTACAGTCTTTAGAAAAACGTTGAATTGATTACAGTTATCAATATTATTAAACATAAAATGATGTCAGCACTGTAGCTTCACTGCTACTTACGCGTGAAGTATCCTTTTGTATCACAACCATGATGCATTTCCCAGCTTTCACTTTTTAAATGTGCACGCCAAGTCTACGTTTCAACCAGTGCTCATCAATATCTATGGCGTGCGATGTGATTGCGATAAGACAAATTCCAAGAATGTTATTGTATGAACATGGAATCGCGTTTGACTGAAAGCAATGTGTACTTGTTGCTAAACGAACCAATTGAATTTGTTAGCAGATTTGTGATAGAAGACGCAGTTTCTTGAACAATCGACGAAATGTAACAATGTTCTTTGGGTTGCTCCAACTTTCCTTTCACGCATGGAATAAATATTGGTAAAAATATGTTACCGCCTTTGATAAGACTTTCTTATTTGCGCATGTAAAGTCTTTGATAAGATGATACATTTTTATTACTAGGTATCTGTCTTTTATATCAGAAAATATTATGACACTAATTACACAAGTAGAAAGACTGTTTTGTATCAAATTTTTTTATATTCAATTTGTTTATTATAGTTTATATGCTTTAATATCATAAGTGTTTATTACTAAACTGTTTGGAAGAGATTTGAAATTAGATTAAAATGCCAATTTTATTCCTTTCTGTCGTGTTCAATATATTGTATTACATATATTTTAAACAACAATATAATTAACCATTCTTTTTTTTTACTTTTCTTTAATCTAAATACATCAAGGCTATTTAAAAATACTTCTAATTGAATGAACTACCAATTTGTTATCAAGAAAATAAAATATCTTTAATGTATATCTGCAAGTATATCGTAATGTGTTTGAATGTATGTTGACTTTGTTCGTTCAATATCAGTTGACTTTTCAGCTCATTGTCGACACATGATTTTAAAACCTGGAAGATCGTGCGTAATGGTTAAATATGTTGTTCCATCGGGAAGGAATGTTTCTGTCCATATGGCTGTTATTCACACTGCTGATATTACTTGACAATACAGTCAGATGTACCCACATCAGCGGTACTTACGATTCCGACGAGTTTTTCCGCTTTCTCATCAAATTTGGATTCCAAAAAACAGATCGACATAGACAAAAGGATACTTATGGATACATCTTTGGGAACGTCACTTCCAGGTCTAATTTTTCCAGACCTGTTACTCTCGCGTTACTAGATCGTAATCATTTTTTGGAGTTTTATGGCAATCGCATGATCAAGGACAAAAACCTCGCTTGTGAATTCATGTTCAAAACCTTGAATCAATCATCTTACGATTCACATTGCAATGACGGAAGCCAAGACTTCATAAGGTTTTATTTTTATATACGTTTTTATAGCCAAATAATAAAAATTACTAGTTGGGTGGTATAGAGATTTTCTTGTTGGGGTTGTTTTAAATCAAAATATCAATCACAACTTTTTTTTCACTCACAGAAAAATACCATGTCCAAAGGGTCATCTATGTCCAGACGAAAGTGTTCCATGGAAAGTCATTAAAGGATACCAATTCACTTATGCCATCGACAATGTTTGGCAGCCAAAATTTTGGTACCTGAGTATAGTGTCATGTTTCAGGAATGACACAACGTGCCAATGGGAGCATTACAATGGCCATGAAAAGCTGGATTACGATATCTGGTTGGTCAATGGCAATCCCAACAACAGTGGCCTCAACATCCTCACTTATCAGTTTTCTTACGATAGACAAAACACCATCGAGCTCTACATGCTCTTCTTTGTATGTTATATAATATTAGTACCTTTGCAGCTTTACGCAGTGCGAATGCAAAGACACCCAGTCACGAGGCTATTCACCGCGAGTCTTCTCTTAGAGTTTATAGCGTTATCTATGATTTTAATGCACGTTTCGAAATTCATGCTCGACGGAGTTGGGTATGAACAATTGGAAGTTGCGGGCGACATTTTCGACATTTTATCAAGGGTACCATCTGCTTTTTTCCAATTTTTTTTTAAATTTCATCAATGGTATTTTTTAAATTTTTACTATTCGATTTTCAGGCGTCGTTTATGTTACTCTTGCTTTTACTTGCTAAAGGATGGGCAGTTACTAGAATGGAACTTACATGGAAACCATTAGTATTTGCAATATGGCTTTGTTATGGAATTGTACATATAATGTTGTACGTTTGGAATATGGTATGTTTATAAACTTCTTTAATTCGTTTATTAGTACTTTGATTTTTTATTTCTTTTCTTGTATCTTATTTTTCTAATAATTTATAATGATAATTGATTAATGGGTTAATATGTAAATATGTATACTGACATATATTTAAAGTATATTAAAAAATTGTTTAATCCTTTGTTAATGGTCTCAAATTAAAATACAATTAACGTGACAAAGATTAATGATAATTGTATGATATCAAGGAAATTGATTTTAGGATAGTTTTAATTTGTTGTGATTTAAAATGAATTTTATCTAATATCAATTTACAACATTTAATAATTGACGTGTTTCAATAACGGTTGAAATTACATAATAACTTAACATATTGTCTGAATAAAATTCACGCATAAATATACACAGGTGGAAAAAAATGCAATAGTAGAATTCTTAAAAACGTTGACGTTTCGAACTATTATAACTTGAACAAATTTCAATGAGAATTAATGAAATTTAAATTCACTGTTTCAGACGGAAGTTGATATAATTGAAGATGTCGATGAATATCAAACATGGCCAGGATGGTTTATACTATTTTTCCGAAGTATTATTATGGTTTGGTTTTTATATGAATTGCGGAACACAATGACTTATGAACACAATACTCAGAAGTTAAATTTCTTACTCCATTTTGGGGCATCTTCATTAGTATGGTTCATTTATCTTCCCATTATCGCTCTCATTGCTCTTCAAGTGAATGCTTTATGGAGGTTTAAACTTTTACTTGGTGAGTCTTACTTTTCAACTTAATTTTAGTATAAAGATTAACCAATTGTATTAAAAGATACATATTATCCTAACAAAAAAAAATATATATAGAATCCTATTTAGGAATTTAAAACACGATCCTATATAGGATTTGATCACATCATCATCCATATCTGAATTCAGATAGATTCCTAGATAGTATGAGTTTCTACAAAGGTTCCTATTTCAAATTCCTGTACAAAATTCTATACAGATTTTTTTTTTCAGGGTAGTAACAATTATGAAACGATCTTTAATTTTGTTGCTTATCTACAGGAATCACATTCTCGGTCGACTGTTTTGCTTACTGTGTAATGGCACACTTACTATGGCCGACAAGAAGCGAGCAATACTTTTTACTGGCACAAGGCGCAGACAATGGTGACGAGCTTGACGAATTCAATGAAGCACCACATGTATTGAACAACTATGTGGAACCACCAGAATTAAGCAAAGTGATTGCTTAAGTTATTACATGTAATTTTTTCATGAAATCTTGTTATCTTCACTATTTACTTTACATCGAAATGGAGGAATCCGGTTATAAGAAAAAAATTTCAGCCCTTGATGGTACGAACAACATTTATCGATCAGATAACATAGAAAATCGAAATTTATAATTGACTGATTAATTAGGTGCTTTGTCGAATTTAACTTTTGCAATTTATTTTTAAAAATTCTAACAGGAACCTATCAAAAGATTTCAGATTTTTTATATTACCAGACAAAAGTTATATAAATTAACCATTTTTGTTAAAATTAAAAAAAAAAAAATAAAAAATTAAACGTTTGATAGATATTCACACCAGCACCATTGTATGATTGTAATTTGCGGTATGATTATGTCGCAGGTACAAAAAGCTATTTTTCTTTCCGGTTTTTTGGGTTCTTTTTCTGTTAAATGAAAAAATAACTTACAGAATTTATATTTTGCATCATAGTATTATCGTTATTTCTTAAACTTTTTACATGTACATATAGAAATTTAATTAACTAGTATTGATATTAGTTTTTCTTTTTTTTTTTTTTTGACTCATGCTTTTTCTGTCATGTGTGAAAACAAATTTCATTTCTTTTTAAATATCGTTGGAAAAATAATAAGAAGTAAAAATTTACACTATCATAAAACCATTGTCATGGAAAAATCTCTTACTCAGCGATAATGTCTTAGGAAGATACCCACTGAATCTGGGAATCATACAAATAAAACATTATATAAATAATCAACCCAAGTGGGGACTACTGGTGTTCAGATAAAATCTACCAATAAATGGGTAATGAAATATCTGTAAACGGTCATTATATTAGATTTTAAATATGCCGAGTAAATTTTAAAATATAAGACCATCGATATTAAAACTAATAAAGTGTAAATTCTGTATTGATATACCTCGGCTTTCTTAAATTTTACAGAAAAACTTATAGTATTATCAAGAATAAAAAAATTTAGGGATTGCTTTGTTTAGGAGCTTGAATTGGGATATGATTAGGATTACTTTAGTAGACGTGAAAAGTATTTTGCTGTAAAATTAAATTAATCCCTGGAACAGCACTGAAAATTAAGTGGTTATCATGATGCACTTACAACATACGAATATGATACTTTTCCTCGACTGATTAAAAGTCTTCCGAAAACTATTTAATTTCAATACTGTCAATCTCGTTTAAAAGCATCGGTGCTTTATCATCCGATTTTTTTAAAAAATTGTAGCAATAAGCTTCGGTAACTTTTCAAGCTTGACTTATTGAGAATTTTATTGTTTTCAAATCTGCAAACGTGGCATCTTTTTTTTTGACTACTTCTTTAGTAATATTTAATTTCATTAAAAAGCACTTAATTTTTTACACTAATAAAAATGGTCTAGTAAAAATTACCATGTTAGCTCAGTACTGTTATGTTCCAGTAAAAGAAAGATAGGTTCCTAGAAGGTATAGGTTTTGACGTAGAACTTCAAAAAGGTTCGCATATAGGTTTCTGTGTCGAATTTCTATATAGGGTACGATCCTATATGGATTTTTTTGCTACAGATCTTTCTTGTTGCTCTTAAGTAACTAAAGGGTTTATATGAAATTTGTATTGACATTCACTTCAATATATGAATCATGCATGCTCTTATATAGAGTCTTAAGTCAATTTTTATATGGAAAGTAATTTGAGTTTAATCTGATATTAAAGTTGAAATAAGTTTGACTTGACTTACAAATAAAGTAAAATACAATAAAATAACTTATAAAAAAAAATAAAACAAAAAAAGGTGGTCTTAAAATACGACGGAAACAAGATATTTTGTCATTTTTTGTGACAAAAGTCTGACAATCTGAATCATATGACGGATTCACTTTTGCCTTGTAGACGCGTGGCAATGGCAAAACTAAACTTGGAGGTTGTGCTCAATGCATATGTGGTCATTATTAAGTAATTTTCGCGTAAGGAGAAGGACTCGGAAGTCAGTATTTGTTAATAAATGAGGTGTTGAATTAGAGAAGTTACAACTGCAGCCATATACAAATACTCGTAAGCTAATTACTCATTGTGATAGTGTATGTTGTTTTTGCACTGTAAAAGGTTTTAGAACATTCACATACGATTTTATACCTTTAAAGTTTTTCCGTTTTTCCGTTTTTCCGTTTTTTAGTGTATAGGTATATTTTATATTTTATATTTTATGATAGGCAGCAAATTAAAAATTTACTTTTTTTTTACATTCACCCTTCTATTTCAACCGTTGTAAACCAGTAAAAAGGAAATTCATAGTGTTTGACGTATAAAGTCAAAATTTATAATTCAGAAGCAATTTAACGAGAGTTTTAGAGTCTTCCCGTGTATATAAAAACGATAGTTTAGTTTACTGTATACGTGATAAAGTTCACACTTTTCATGTTATCAATTTATCTTAAAAGTTATAATTTAAATATATTGGTTTCGCGATAAAGTTTTTTTTTAATTGAGTTTTGTACATAATTTAAAATTTTATGTATATATATATATATATATATATATATTTTCTTATTGTCAACTCTTTGACAGGGCTATTTTAAATAATTACAAAAGAAATTGCAATACAATGTTCTTTTTTGTATTACATCGAATAATTGCCAAACATAAAAGTAATATGAATGTATTTACAGATACAGGAAAGAAAAAGATATTACTACAAAATTCATATACGGAAGAACTTTGAAAGAATATCTTTTTATTATTTTTACTTGCTTAAGATATACATCAAAATAATGAAGGTTATCGTTATAAGATTTTCTTAATAAATTTTGTAGTAATATAAAGAATTTCTTATACTCTGTACGATTTGAGACTGAAATGTAATAGATTATTGTAAACTGCATTCGATTAACAACATAATAATTTCGTGCTATGATTAAAGATTTAAACTGATGTTTTTAAATTAGGATCAGACAATTTGAAATAATATAAAACAATGATATATAATTTGGAAGCGAGAATCATCAGAGTTAATAGGATTAACTATGTACAGTCTACTATGACTTTTTCGGATTTTATTTAACAATAATGGAATACGTTTTGTATTATATGATCTAATATCAAGACTATATTTATCTGATAAGGATTTTTTTGAAATTCGTTTAGATGTATAATAATATAAATTTATTGAAATTTTGTAAGTGATGTAAAACGAATAATGAATTTTATACATTAACAGTCCAAATATTGTAATTGAATGAAAGGATATTAAAATGGAATAATTTAGAGTTAAAAATGACACACATAAATGCAGTTATACAACATAGAAAAGTGTGAATCAAATTCTTAGATTGTTTCAAACTTTCAATAACAGCATAAACATTTTAAAATAATTTAAGTTCAAACTATTGATTAAAAACATGGCAGCAAGTATGAAACAAGCACAGGACACAAATAATTTAATTACCGAGAATTGAATTTTGTTATATTTAAGTTGTTTTTAATTTAAGAATGTTCTTAATGTTTTCGCTAATATAGCTATGAAACAAATATTATAATATTACTTTACTGTTCATAATGGAAAAAAATGAGGTCGCATTCATGTAAACTCATACAATTTAATTGTCTTTATTTCTAATAGTTGTCAAATTACGTAATAATTAAAATACTTTTACATGCCCCTTGCTTTTGTAAGCATCAAACAATATTTTTATATAAAATTTGCTCACACATTTTGTATAAAGAAAAGATATAATATGATAGTGTTTATCGAAAGATATATAATATTGTTTAATAGGAGTCTAATACGATGTAATGTGTTTTGTGATTTACGTGTGCATAATGCTCCGAATAAAACGAGAGTTTATGAAATGTGTTTGCATTTTTATAACAAGCATAAAAAAATCGCAAAACTTATATTCGATATGTAAAAATTTTATTTACCGTAGAATTGTAAAATATTGCATTCAAAAGCCGTTCATGTTGTAATTTAATACCTGCGAAAATACTTTTAAGCCTGAAGTATAGACAAAATTTTATCAATTTTCTATATCACTAAAAACCAACTATAGACATCTTTTTTAATGTTGATGTACTTGCTTGATGTTCTTGAACATCGATATGAAATCAGTTGTTTATTACTCTGAATTTCAGGTTCTATATTTTTAATACTTAAAACCAACACAGAGTTTAAGTTAACTATGTATCATGTCTACGACAACAAATAAATATACAAATTTACTTCAGTTACAGAAACATTTCTACGATAATGATTTGTGTACTTGATATGTAAATAAAGATAATAAATCTTGTTTTTAAATTTCTAACAGTTCTATCATTCTTTCATCAACTTTACATGCCGTACAATATATTGATATACATGGGTCATTTATGATTTTGCAGACACTGGAAGTAATGTTGTCACAAGTAACGCATTATTAAAAACATTATATTTTTTTAGTAATAGTAACGTTGACGGTACTGTTATTTTATTGCAATAATGCTAACGATAAAGAGTTACTTTTTAAATCAAGTAACTTAATGGTAATGTGTTAAATTTTAAAAAGTAATTCCCAGTATCTGTAATTTTGTCTCGCATCACCAATATTATTTTCAAAATGATAAATGAGTCCTTGAAATAAGTTTTATTTGATACTTATATAAAATATATATTATATATTTCATTGAAATTACAGCGTGTAACAAATTTATAACAATCTTAAATTACAAGTGAATTTATCAATGTCGTCAACAGGAGCTGGTCCAATTCCCATGGCGGTTATTGTGCCAGGAATTAACTGAGTTTTACCGGCGTCTCTGATCAATGCCGTAACTAGTCCAGCATCTTTGGTTCTTTGGGACAAATTCAACAGTTCTTGCTCGCTTGAAACTCTGAGCACGATTTTTGGTTGTCCAAGGTGCAACCACGCATCGAACATTCTCCGATTGGTTTTACTGGACCGCGCCAAACGATAACACTCAATAGCCGCATGAGCGCACTGCGCCGCAGTTTTACCTTTTCCCATGGGGATGTCAGTTCTCACCACAAGAACCATCTTATAGCCGTTAGCCGGCATAGTGCCGGCGTAGAAGATTGATTTCAGAAGACGAGTAATGCCCATGGTATTAATTAGGAGCTTTCTTGTTGTTTTTGATTATTCTTTGACATGCATTCTTTAAATTTTGCAACTAAATCTTGGCATTTTCTCCAGTCACGTGTCTCTGCTATACATTCCTAAAAAAATTTTTTTATCAGTTTTATTCTCAACTTTCTTTTCACATTTTCATAAATAACAGCTGCAGGTAGTTATGCACTGAATAAAATTTCTAGTTATAGTTACCGTTCTAGCAAGTAAACATGATTGAAATGTACTTTTATGCACTTATGCGTTCATTATGCAATTAGTATATTATTGTATGCAAAATAGTTGGATTACTTCGAAATATTTTTAAAATTTTTTAAAATACTGACCAATGAATTTGTCTATATTTGAAATGGAGTGGTTTCATCGGTTGACATTTAAAGTTAAATTATAATTTCAAGTTATATATATTTTGAAATTAGATATTAGGAAAAAGATTGAAATGTTTGGAAGAAATTAAAAGTAATCTTTACAGTATTTTGATTTTTAAAATGTAATTCTTCCCGGCGTTTTTGATTTTAATAAGTAAAAATTAAAATTGATAACGTTTGTTGAATGAGATACGTTTGAATAATAAAAAGCAGAATTTACTTGAAGTTGATAATGCAAATCTGCACAGCCAGTTTTTTTCAGCATTTTTTCAAGGGGATCTTCGACATCATCGTCAGAGGTTGAGCTGCTGGTATGGGCTTTTGGTATACTCATGATAAATATAAATCACTGTTTTGGAATTATTGACAAATGGTAATTGTCACTCTTTACTAAAACAGAGTTAAGTTAATACGTGGTCCATACTTAACAAATATTTTTTCTTGTCCTTCATTAACCTACTCCAAAAGAACTTTAAAATATTCGAGCAGTCGACAAATATGCGAAAGCATGATATTTATGGCCTGTTCATTCCTTTGAGTAATTTGAATCTAACTGCTTAGTAAAGGAAGTGAACCGACCCTAATATTTACTGGATAGTGCTGCCTCCTAATGATAAAATATGAGAAGGCGCTCAGAATTAAAATTAGAAAATTGTATTATTTTAAAAAAATGCTAAATTTAATCATCTAAACAACTATTATGTTATTAAATATGTTAGATGGTATCATAAAGTAAATAATTTGTTTATGACTTGCAGTCGAACGTCAATAAATGAAAATATATAACATAATATGCACAAATAATATAAAGTATTGATGCATTTTCGATTTATATGTGACATATTAATTTTTGCATTTGAAATTCATAAAGGTAACAGAATCTTAATGCCCAAAACTAATTTGAATTTATTAAAACTCAGCAAGTAAACTAATTTTACAGATTTCGTAATTTTTAAATTACATTTTTGTCTTTTTTTAGAAAATCATAAAACGGATTCTGTATAGTGCAAAAGGAAACATAAAAAAAATTAATAACATATTTGTGATATTTTGATCTTTTTATAATACCTAGTTATTCATTTTTTCAATAAGTAATTTCATATTTCTTTTTCCTCGCAGAGAAAATTCTTCTCAATTTTTCACCTCTTGAGCAGATTTACAAGTAGGATTTACAGCGCTAATCCCTCGACGACAAATTACTTCTAATCTCCTGTGGAATAAGATAAAGCGTTTTATTGTGTAAAAATGTAAACACGATTTCCCTGTTATATACATTGCACATTTACAAAGTGTCTTATCTAGTGCATTTCCAAAATAATAGGAATATATTGAAACATAAATAATTCCCAAGACAGATCCGCTAAACACACATTTATGAGATAAATATCGTTCGATAAGTAAAAAGTCCAATCAAATAAAAGAAAAGGCAACAAGATACAATGTTTTTTCGTGAAATTCATTAAATTTGCCCGGCTCGCCACTTTTTGTCAAAGTGTTCTTACGATAAATCGTTGGCGCTAAAATGTCAATCAGTTTGCCCACTAAATCTTCCAGATAACCGAAGACGGATCAAGGATTTGTCGAAAGAAGAAAAGTAAAGCTATAATTACTTATCGTTGATAAATATTATATATAAAATACATATGAAAATTACATATTTTATACATATAAAAATATATAAAGTAAATATAAAATATATGCAGTAATTTTATTATATATATACAAAAATGAAAAATACCATTATTAGATTTGATGATTATTTAAATATCTATACCGTCATAATTATTCAAAAAAAGAATCAGTACAATGCGGTAAAATCAATCTTTAGGTTCTTTACGTTTTATTTAATTTAATATAAAGTCGTAGAAATATCGTAATTTTTTTTTTTTTGTATTTTGCCGTACCGAAGGCAGAATCATAGACATCGAATTTCCTCTTAATGGCATTCATATATGAAGCAAATGCGTTCGACTGAATATTGCACAAAGGCATACTAGCAACATTAGAGCCTGGAGGAGTTCCACAACTATGAGAAATTATATCAAGTTCTCATATGAGCGTGGCATAACAACTTTCACGGCAATGAACTGAGAATCAGATTCAGTTTTGTACATCTAATGATATAATATATCAAATAGTTTGACCTAATGATCAAACGCTCCCAAACGAGATCATTTGAGGGATCGATGACCAGAAATCAATTGTTTTGGTATTTGCTGACAATTTGACATACGGGGGGTCCTTGAAATACCTTTGTTTATGTTGCTTCACGTATCTTCAAGTTAATCAATAATTTAGTTACTTTAAATATTCAATTATTTTAATGAAAGAGAAAAACATCAATTTGTAGCATTACATCGTAAATAATTGAAATTATTGTAAATAATTATTTGAAATCATTTTGACAATGGAGAAGTGACAGTGGAGTGACAGTGAAAAGTAACATTTCCGCATTTGCTAGAAAAAAGTTATTTTTTTGACACTAGAGTGGGAAAATTGATTTAACTTTAACTGAATGTTACAGAAAAAAAGAAAACAATTAACGTTGATTAAATGTTGATTCAAGCTCGATTTAGATATTTATTAATTCTGAATTAATTTTTAACCATTAAAATTAATTCAAAGTTGATTAAACTATTTATCAACTTTGATTCAACGTTTAATCGTGAACATTGATTCAACTTTTTTAATTTTACTTCTTACATTAATTAGACTTCATTCCGTTCGGGATTTTTCTTTAGATTTGTTCATTATAAATCAAGAATGTTGATTTGTTTGTTCCAATGTGGCAAACTGAAACGTAAACCTCCCACTTGATTTGCATTTTTAATTATTCGCGCTGCTTCAGTGTTAAGGAAGGCTAAAGAGGGTGACAGCAATTTATTGTTTCATGATTTGTATGGTCTTATCGGGGTACGTTGTGACGCGAAAGTATAAATTCACAATATTTCGCTTCTCTTACTTGCTACCATTTCCTTCGAATAAAAACTTTTTCATTACCTTAATTAATCACAATTGCACATTATTTTACAGTTGTAAATATAACGTCCGCGGATTGTAACTTCTCCGACTTTTACAAATCAAATTGAACGATAAATGTTTAATTTGGAAATAAACATTAACATGAATTACAGCGCGTTATAAAGTAACTTTTATTATGGAAAAATTCTTTTACGGTCCGCAACCACAAATCTTATCATTTGAATCGTATTTTAGCCGCAACTAAAAGATATAAGGGAGAATTCTGATTCTCGGGATATAAATTTAAGCGAGCTTAACTCCCGAGTCATGTTGGTGTATTCGGTCCTTAACCTTATGGCGTTTCCATCTCTCGTCGCAAGTGGCCATAAATAGTATGATAATCTCCTTTTATAATTTTATAAAGTATATATTCTAATGCCTGTCAGAGGGTTCGTACCGAGGCCGCGAAATTTAAAGTAACTCGGATGAAAAATTTAATATAAAATTGCGAATATATTTATCGCCGTCTTTGCGGTAAATGATATTTTCAGATTAAATCTGGGATATTGTGCGAACAATGTTCGACGAAATGCAATGACTATTAAACATATCGATTCCGATATTTTTACTTAATTTCTGATGTTTAAATTGCCCAAAAAATATTGCCTCTCGTTTTATTTCGATTTTAAAGGAATTTCAAAGAGGAATTTAAAGTAGGCCGACTTTTTTTAGGCGTTGAAGTTTGCAATTATCTTGAATTTATTCAAAAAATTATTTATTTATTTTGTTGAATTGTGATTTTTTTTCTTGATTTATTTAGTTATCTCTGACGATGAAAATAAAAAATAGCAAGAAACTCTTGAAAATATAAAAGGATTGTACAGTAAAGCCGGATACTAAACATATAAACACTTGAAGTAAAAAAAAGTGAGAAGGGTGGCTTACTGTTTTCTTGTTTATGTTCTATCTTTACAATTTTTCTGTCTTTTTTATTTTTTGCTTCCCCTTGAACCACAGTGATTATTTCTAAGAGTGTACAAAATAATAATATATATTGCATCAAGAAAGAAAAAAGAAAGAAAGGAAGTCTTTCAAACTCTTTCAAGCGTTTTAAATTTTACATGTTAAATGAGAAAAAAATGCGTTTTACTTTCAAATATTTTGAATAAAAACAATTTTGAGTAGTTCATTTTAAAATACACTAAAAAATGAATTTGTATAATTATTTTCCACACTAGTGTACAAATGGCTAATTTACTAACGAGTGCGCAAAACAACAATTTTGGACCCGAGAGTGAATAATTGTTTTACACAAGGCTTGTAATTATAACAATTCATTTCCAATTAAACATTAGATTGTTCTTTTCAACACTATTTATAGGATATAAGAAGAATGAAGATATAAGAACTTGATTTTAAAATTTTGTATCAAATAGTGTTTCAAAACACATGGCACTGCAATGTTCGAAAGCACAAACTTTCAAATAATCAATAATAATCTCTTTTACGTCTCAAAATTATAGTGAAACGTAATCGAATTGCATTTAAAATTTTCGTTCACCGTAAACTATAAATTGATACAAATTGATTTTTCCCGTCCCTCGTCCACACGGCATTTGCTTTTACTTTAAAATTTGACTTATCAAAAAGTAGGGCATCTCACATATGCAGCGCGAGCATGCCGCTTGTGTTAATTTACATGAGAAGCGCCGATAAACTCTTACATCAAAATTTCATTTCCTTGACAAGTTTCCAAAGCCATTAAAAACGGCCCCCCAAACAATCGTAATCGCAGTGTTATTTCCTACAAACGCGATCCCATTCGTAATGTTAAACGTCGCTAAACACACTTCATCCCTAATTGAATTCTCAGTTCATTTTATATCAACAGCGTTGCATCGCGGCAATGCCATTTGCGATAGCACGTGTTAAAATGACGTGTTACGATAACACTCTGCGTACAAGCATAATCACTCGCAATCTGGCGCGGCGACCCAGAAAAGGAGAGCGACGATACGCGCGGCTTTATTCCGCAATTGCAGCTCTGATTATTTTAAAAGAGCGCAAGTGCAACGCAAAACGAACGTGGAATAATTCAAACGCGCTGCGACTTATCACGTAAACCGAATTACGATTTAATTGCTTAATTAACGTGTGAAGAATTCGTAAGTAAAATGTTTGGTCCGCCCCTTCCCCGTTTAGTTTCAACCCCCTCGCGCCGTACAAGCGATGCAATGAATAATTTCGTTCTACGCAACAAAACGTTAATTTTTCATTACTCTTTTGATATTGAAATTTACATTACGTCCAACGTAAGCCGACGCGATTAGAGTTTTAATTATCCGAGCGCTTCGCCGTAAAATTGATTCGTCGTTGATATTTCATCCCCGCATTTGTTGATACTGCAGTTTCGCTTTGATTGGTACCGTTTGTTTAATTTGTTCGCTTTATTAAATAATTTTTTTTTTTAATTGGTATCGAAAGGTGAGCTGTGCAAATGATTTTCAAGAATTAGTAAGAAAAAATGTTTACTCACCCTCTCCCATTATTTGATTTTTAATTTAAACAAAAAAATTTAAAATCTATCAAGGAATAAAAAGAACACTTACAAATCATTTAGATATTTCATTTTAAACGATTGTTATGTAATTTAGAATGTAATTTATTGTATCTTTTTTAATAACCTTCAATCTTTATTGGAGCTAATAAATATTAATTAAGAATTAATACTAGAGAAAATATTGTAAATTGAAAATAACACTTTGTTCATGTTACAACAGTAGTGAGTAAGACGTCGATCTTGAAATGTTGAATACAAGTTTGCCAGACATCTGAATATATTCGAATACATTCCAAATTTTACATATACTATTCGGACTCGGTTCGGATCGAATATTTGACAAGCCTTGTTGAACGTGTATCTCCTGGAATATATTAATGTTGAAACCAAAAGTTTTCAATATGAATTCTTTAAAAAAAGATTTTTTTGATATCAAAATCAATTGTATATTCGACATAATTTTGTAAATTTTCGTTCTATTCTTTCCATCAGGAAATCAAAATGATTAATTACAAAAATAGAACTGACATAGGTTGTCATTATATTTGCCAAATCAAACAACTATAAATATGACTTTGAAGAAAGAAAAATATGCGATTCAAATATTACATTGTTCTCCATATGGAATAACGCAGAGAGCAAAATTTTATGTAACTCTAACATAACTTATCTCAAAGTTATCTCGGTTTATGTAAATTCAACATTTACTTGAGCAACTTTGACATAAATGATATTAGAATCACACAACTTTTCTTCTCGTGTGCTATTCAATTTTTTCAAAAAATCTTTCTACCTCGATTAACGAATTATTAGAGAAGTACGATTTTAAAAAAGGCGAAATCGTAGCACAAGCAAAAACAAACGAAAAATACAGTATTAATACACAAACAATATGAAATTCGCCAATAAGCGCTGCAAATATATTTTCAATATACCTCTTATCAATTAAGAATATATTCTTAAAATATTATTCGTATAGTATTTAAATATCAAAAATATATTTCGAGTTTTTTTATACTGTCAATATATTACCAATATATGGTTTTTAAATTGTTAATATAAAACCAAAATGATATTTATACAATATCAATATATTGTCAATAAACTGATAATACACTATCAACACAAAGTTAATATATTATTAACCGACTATTGATGACTTGGTAATATATTCACAATATATTTTCAGTATACTGACATAATATTTTTTGCGTTATCAGGAAACTTCCTATCCGCTATCGGATAATCAATTCGGTTGGTCGACAGATAATTATCTTCTCTTTTCCGTGACTTGCCGCAAACTGATTGCAACTCGGCGTCGCCTTAACGACTTGTTTAGTTTCTGGCCGAACTTTGTCGCGGGTCAAATATTCGATCGACAGCGCGTGCGTTACTCGCCCTCGCGCGCTTTCTAATTCGTTTATTCACGCGCTTAGATTCAAACGTTAACTCGAATTAAAGTCAAATTGACGTACCGAATAACTTATCCAATTAGCACGACTTATCGCGACTTCGCGTTGCCTGTATTCAATTGCGATGTAATTTAAGTTAAAACACGCCCGCCCCTCGCCGGAGAATCGATGACGAGCAAATATTTCCGTTTCGCCGTGTCCGCTCTTTGTTTTTAATTCCATTAAAAGTAGCGAGTCATTAACTGAGCTTTATTGCGTCTCCATTTCAGCGCTAATAAACCCCCTGAAAAAGTAAGGAATATTATGCTCCCTTTCGGACGGCGAGGGCCGGAAAAAGGAAGTATTAGGCGGAGTAATAACTTTTGGATTTAATATATAAAAACCACTGAGAATAGGACGGCTCTATTTAGGGCAATGTCACTCGAACGCTGCTAATTTTATATTCAAAACGGAGGACATTTTTCTGATAAGTATTGGTTTTTTGGGTAAAAGATTATAAAAAAAAATGTTATTAATTTGAAAAAAAATTTAAGTCAATTTTTATTTTTGTATTCATTGGTACAATAAACATGTCGATATTTAACGTTACATTAACGTTATTTCAACGTTTTCGTATAACTCTGTGATGTAAAAACTGCGGACATTCAACTATTAATTTTAAGTTGAATTAACGTTAAAGCGGCGTGTTTTTAACATTGATAATACGATATTTTCAACTTTAAATCAACCTTAATTTGGCGTTTAAATTTTATCAAACACGTTTACAATCCAATGGAACAGTCCCACGAAAATACCAAGCGACTTCTCTAAAAGAAGCGAGAAAACAGAAGGCACGGGGAGGACGGCGGCCGAGAAAAAAGGAACGAAATTTTAAAGTGGTTTCGAAAGCGAGATTCGCGGGGCTGAGAGCGCGAGTGGCGCGGAGGCGCATGCTCATCCTTCGACGGTGGAGGAAGTCACCAAACAGGTACCCGCGGTAGTCGGCCAGGTTGTAGTCGCCCGCACGACTCGCCGGCGGGTGCGTCACGTAGGAGCATTTCGCTGCGATACCACGCGTTTCTTCGCGCTCTCTGTTCCAAAGTTATTCGATTGAAAAAAAGAGAGAAAAAGAGAGAAAAAAAGGAAATCTTCAAAGAAAGTATAGATTGAAACGAAGGGAAGAAAAGCAATTAAAAGAAAAAGTAAAGTAAAAGAGAACGAGCGAACGAAGGATAAAAGAAAGAGGAAATTGAGCGATCCCGGGTGAGACGATAAATCGCCACTTATGGATTTGAGCGTCCGCGGTGTCTTTGCAGTCTCGCCGAGGAAATTGAAATAACCGCGTAATCCGGACCGAGGCGCGTCTCCGGCGTGTCATTTCCGGCGGGGCAGGGGGCCGTATCCGAGGGACCGGTGAGTGTCGAGGTCGGCGATTCGGCGACCGGCAGCGCAGAGGATGGGCCGCGGAGTTGCGTCCGGCACGTGGGCGACGGGCGCGTTCCGCGCGAGTGCCGCCGCGCTAGCGGTGATTTGTTTGGCGCGGTTATTGGGGCCCGCGGACGCCGGCAGCTGCGCCGAGGCCAAGCTCTGCTGCTCCGGCCGCGACTCGGCCTGCGTCGTGCAGAAGACCTCCCCGAATGCCATCATCGCCGCGCTCACGGACAAGCCGTGCTACTGCGACCACGCGTGTCTGCACCTCGGCGACTGTTGCCAGGATTTCAAGGACGCTTGCGGAGGTAAACGATTTTCTGGGCTTCGTGGGAAAAAATTTAGCAGATTCAAGGCCGCGTGCACTGAGAGACATTTTTTTATACATTATTGATACAAAATTTGAGCTTATGAGCTTACTTACCGTTCGATGATTTTATTTAATGATTACTACAATTATTTGTAATCAAAACATCAATGCATTTATCGTACGTTTGATATATGCATTATATTATATCGATGACTGGGAAAAAAATGTTTCCTTCTTTATTATTGACTTGATAATGGGGGTTTTGATTGCCGATTTGGGAATAGAGGTTCATTATTGTCGATTTGGAAATAAGAGTTCATCATTACCAATTTGAGAATGGGAATTATTCATTGCTAGATTGGGAATGACGGATTTTCGTCACCGATTTGGGAATGGGGAATCATCATTGTTAGTTTGGTAACGGGAGTTTGCCATTGCCAATTTGCGAACGAGGCTTTTTCGTTGCCAATTCGAGAATGGGGAATAATCATTGCCGATTTGGTAACAGAGGTTCATCTTTGCCATTTTAAGAATAGGAGATTTATCACTAATCCAGGAATGGGAGTATATTATTACTAATTTAAAAATGGGGTTTCATCATTGCCAATTTAAGAGCGAGGGGTTTACCTTTTTAGCCATCGATACAAATTACGGCAGCAGTCACAAAGTAATCATACAATTATGAGAGAACTTATAAAATAGGAATTTTTTGATGTGACTGAAAAATGGAACGATTTGTTTTTAATAGAAAAGTATATAATAAATATGATATCTAATAAATGAACAATAAGTGAACATTTCTAAGGTATCTTTTGTATTTCATTTATTCCATTTCATTTAGATGTTTTTAATAAAAGTTTTTCATTTCAAAAAAACATTTCATTTTTCAGTTACATAATCTTTTGTGTAATAGTTACATAAAATTTCTCTCGGTATACATTTTCAACGTTATTCGTTAGACTCGAGCGCATAGTTTGTAGACTTGTGTCACGCTAATAATGCGTTCGTTTGTTGGTTCCAACTCTATAGTGAATTTCATCCAACTGTATTTCAACAATTTTTGTTTTGAATGTAAATTTTTTAACGGATCGTGTCAATTGAATCGAAGTTGTTTTATTGTTGAGGAAAGAGTTGAATGAAATTTTTATCAAAGTTTAAATGTCTCTGGCTGTTAAATTGGATCATGTTAAAATAACGTTAAATTAAAATTGGTAGATATTTGAATTAATGTTTATTCAAGGTTGAACATGGTAGATTTGTATAAAAATGTCGACAGAACCATTTTACAACAAAGAATTCAACTTTAATTTAAATTTGATTTAATTGTTTGCCAACACGATTCAATGTTAAGTCAAATATGATTTAACAGTTTGTCAACGTTGATTCAGTTCAATATCATCTGACATTCGAAAGTAGATTTACTATAGATTCAACGTTTATTCAACTCTTATTCAACATGCTTCTCTAAGTGTTTTTTAAAATACATATCAAAGGCGAAGTCAAAGCATCGTATAAATTATTGACCAATGAGGTTCTACATTTCGAATTCCATTGTTTAAACTGGAATGTTTAACGTTAATAGTATATATATTTTAGAATTTTTATAGAATAAATTTTGGTTATTGAGAGAAATATTTAACTAAGAACGCAAGATGTCAAGAAATTTGTCATTAAAAATTTTATTAAAAAATTTTACTCGTTAAATACAAAATAAATGTCAATTTAATTACTATTAAAACTATACTTTTAATTTCTTCGTCAATAAAGAATGAATTTATTTCATTTATCCAGTCAAAATAATTGATAAGATCAATAGTAATTATCATCGAATAAAATGCGTGAATAAAAAATTTGAATAAATAACCGACTGACCTAACACTTTTTATCTTTAATTGATTTAGTGTTTTATTATTTAAATTCACTTACCAGATGCTTACAATTATTGTAGCAATATTTTTCCAATTGAGTTTTGTGTATGATACTTCATTCGTTTTAATTAATACGAAAATATGATATTTAAAGCATAAAAAAGCCGCACCTTTTGAAGTATTCTACTTTGAAACGTGACGATATGAATGTTAAACATTTTTGTACATTCTATAAGATTTTAACGATTTACCTTTTCTTCCTGCTTTTTCATAACATGCTGCTGAAGTAATGAAATTTTTATGAAAATCTCGTGAAATTTGTATGAAAAATAGATGGTTAACAAGTCGATATTTGTAATTTAACGTGACATATTTGAAAGATGTATTAATACATTTTAGTAGACTTGTTTGATACATAATTTTAAAAATGATTCTTTTTTAAATGTAACCTTGCAAATTTTTGCAGTAATAATGAAATAAAATTCATGTTGTCAGAAAAATTGAATGTCATGAGACGGTTATAAAGTTACTGTCAATGTCTTTTTAAACCCATCGAAGAATATACATTCTTGAATGTAAAGTAAGATACAATTACAAAGTTTTACATTAATTCATGAATGTATTAGTTTACTAGTAAGTTTATTACAAATCAATCGATTTCGGTAAATGCAAAACTTTATATCACAATATTTGCATTGCATGTACGAAAGTTTGAATTACTAACAAAAAATGTTGCTACGAATATTTTAAAATAATGTATACCGTTGAATATTGCAAAGCAGTAATTAATGTTAATTGATGTAATAATAAATATATACCAATAATATAATAATTAATAATAAATTGAGAGATTTGATATGTTATAACTTAATAGCTTTCGTATTGAGATATGTAATGAAAATTTTTATTACTTTATCATTTATTTATCAACAAACACTACTAGAAAAACATTGATGAAGTAACTTAAAATTAAATATAAATTAATAAAAATATTAAAATAAAAATTAATTTGTATACGTCCATTCATTAATTCGTTAATTTCATATTTGTCTCATTTTTAACAAACTCGATTTTGGAGATTCCTTGCAAGATACTATTAATTTTTTTAAGTAAAATCTGTGCTGCTTCTAAGGATTTCCGACCTAAATGCAACTATAACAAAACAGCGTCAGTTTCAATTTAATGCGAAGTATATTTTGCGAAACTGAATTTCGCTGAAACCTCTTTAAATATGTTGAACGTTGGTCACATTCATAACGTGCCACGTAGTGAAATTTAATTACTGGAAAAACTAGTTTCTCATAAACTACTAAAATTAAGAAGTTTAGTAGTTTCAAAAAACTTAAAATAAGACGTTTCAGAAAAATAAATGGTTTAACTTATTTATTTCAGAGACTTTTTTGTAGTGAAGTGAATCGATTAAATTTCGTGAAATTTTGGTCGGTTTTTATTGCCTTTTGTTCTCCATACAGTGAAGAATAAAGTGCGTCCCAATTAAAAACACTATATTTCAAAGTATTGTGCAATTTTCAATAATTCGTTTTTATGTGAAAACACACCTCTGAAATTCTAGTTTTATGAGTTCAATATCATGATCCCAAAGTATGAATTTTGAATTTCGTCGCCGCACAATTAATACGCGTTCAGGTCTAAATATGTATTAGTATGAATTTTTATAAATATTAACAGTCTTGGTACCTTCATACCTTTATACCTTGAAACAAAAAAAAAAAACCCAAAAAAAAACATTGTGTAATGAGTTATGACGTTAACGTATTTTTTCAATCACATATTTTTATCATTTTTTCAGTTGTATTTTGTATTTTTCAATTGCGGTTTATTGCCACCAGTTGGAGAATGAATAATAAATACATTATGCAAACAATTTGACTCTGGTGTTACATAATTTATTGACCCGGTTTTAACGTATGAGAATACACCAAAGCGATGCAACAATTTTGTTAATATTTGCAATGTTTAATTTCATACATAAAAAACGGCATTTTAATCGCAAACAATGTATTTTTACAATCTTAATTTCAAAAGTAGTGTGATTTATCAAATATTTATCTACATTTATCAATATTTACTTATCATTGGTTCGAAATGAAAATATTTGGAACACTTATCAAATTAATCGTGTGAGTTTCATAAATATAATATGCCAAAAAAAAAAAAAAAAAAAAAAAAAAAAAAATAAAAAAATGAAAAAAAAAAAAAAAAAAAAAAAAAAACGTTGGAAACTTCCTTCACATCCGATGTAGGCATTGATTCAATAATTAATTGAATTAATTTCAGTATTAAGTTAATATTGATTCGGTATCAAAATTAGATATCTGAAATCGACGCTATCTATATCATCATCGTCAATGCGATATCAATAAAGCGAACATTCACAAGATTATTGATTCTATGTCAAATCAATAATTAATGAATCGGTGATTGAATGAAATCTGAATCAATATTCCATTTATATTCTAATCTTCTTTCTTTAATGAAATTACAAATGAACCATAATTATTATTACAATTTGGTACGTGATATAATATATATGGTCGAACAAGTTATAGTATTATAACACTCAATACACGAAATCTCGTTTCGATTTGTTTATATAAATGATTACATATGTTTATATTGTACAATGTAATAGAGTTTAATGAAATAGAATTCACTAAAATAGATTTAGATATAATTACTTAAATGGTGTAAACTTATAATTAAATCACAGTATTAATTTTGTCTGTCATCTGAATGACATAATACCTCAAATTGAGACCGTTAATTTTACATTATTAAATGAACAATTATGGTAAATATACAAATAATGTAATTACTTGTAAAAAAAAACGTCTCTTTAACTATTATTATTATTCACATATACACATATACGGAACAATGAATGTGATATATAACAAAAAACCTAAATTAAATTTATAAATTTTCTTCCCGTGCTTACCTCGATATTCGTTGTTATTTAAACGATCATTCGCTGTGCTTTTTTTTACAAAAACGTTCATTTGCCATAATGAATTATTAACTTGAACAGCAACGTGAGTTTTGATATAGAAATTTGGGACGAATAGAAATCTTCATTGCTGAAACTGAAAATGAACAACATTCAAGAATTGCAACAACAAAAAAAATAATAATAATCTTCAAATTTCACTATTCTCACGAAACAATTTTATTGAAGCATCAAAACTTGTGCCGATTTGACATATCTTGTTGTTAAACTAACAAGTAATCTGATTAAATTAACATTTTTATTAATTCAACAAAATCTTTACTTTGTGCAATTTGTCGTTAACCAAGGGATATAAGAGAATACAAAATCAGTTTCGAAAACTTAATTATCAAGCTCGGTAACTTCAAACCAATTATTTTACTAATGAAAATCGAGTTCAACTTTATGCTCAGAAAAAAAAAGTTGTAATTGAAATTACTGTATGTAATATAAAGGTATCGCCTGAGAAAAAATTCCCTTTTTTTAATATAATCATCACAAAATTTTTGTATAATACAAAACATTTCACTAATATTGCAAAAATGCAAATAATCAATTGCAACAATGAAAAAATACAGAAAACAATTGCAACAGTGTAAAAATGCAAAACACAATTGCAATGTAAAAATACAACTGCACTACTGCAATGCAAAAATGCAATTGCAAAATTGGAATGGAAAAATGTAATTGCAAAATTCCAATGCGCAAATGCAAAAAAATTGCATTGCAAAAATGCAATTGAAAAATTGCAATGCAAAAAAGCAATTACAAAAATGCAATTGCAAAAATGCAATGCAAAAATGCAATTGCAAAAATGCAATTGCAAAAATGCAATTACACAATTGAAATGATTAGTAATTCAACAGCAATGATACGATAAAAATAAAAAACGATCCATCTCAAATATTTTCGAACGAGGTAATCAAAATTGTACAAACTGCCTTCTTACATATATTTCGCAAAAACATAACTTTACAATGAACCCCGAAATCGTCGGGAACGTTCCGCAAAATTTTGCAACGCAATTCGTACGATCTCCCGTATTTTCTCAATGCCAAGAAGATTGAAAGCAAACTGCAGCTCCGAAGCAACGTAAAGCAAACGGCGAACGACGTTTCGCCTGCGTAATATCAAACCAATCGAACCGCCGAGCGCTCCCCTGACCGTGGGACGCGCGTGCGAAATTCCGTGGCAACTTTTAAACGGAATTCGCGAGCGCGTTCTCGGTTGAATTGTTACAATTTATTATCGATGCGACGCAATCTTGACATTCGCCGCCATCGAATTGAGATTGAATTTGTAGCGGAGGCGCATGCGCGCGGTTTCGTTTCGAGCGCGTCGCCAATGGCAACGCTCGAAACCCCGAGACCGAAGAACCGGGCCAGCAAGCCGTGGGAAAAAGAGAAGAGAGAGAAAGAGAGGAAGAGAGAGACGGAGAGAGAACGCGCCGATCGGCTTTGCAAAAATATATATATACTCCGGCTGGTTCGAGCCCTCTGCGAAACTTGGCCACTTTCTTATTAGTCGAGGAAAAATCGAATTATGGTTTAGCGGGAAAATGCTGACGAAAAAACGGCGCGACTGGTCTGGTTGCCGCAGACGAATTTGTCGTCAAGTATCGTCGGAAAGAGATGATGTTTTGAAATATTGGCGGAAGAGGATTGTTGAAAGAAGATCGGGGATAAAATTAATTAGATGTAGAAAAGCAGGGAAACGCTAAGGATAAACGATAACAAAGTTTTATTGATTCAATTGATTTAATATTGATTCAATTTGGACATTTTCAGTTGATAACAGATCGATGTCAAAGATGTTGAATTGAAATTCAATATTGAAGCAATATAGATATTTTACATTGATAATAAATCGAAATCAAAGATATTAAATTTTTGTGTAAATATAATTATTCAACATTGAGAGTGAGTTATATTGATTCGATATTGAATCAATATGTAAATATCTGATTAATTAATATCAAAACCAACAATATCGTATCAACATGTAATTCAGTAAAGATTTAATATTGATTTAAAATCGAACTGTCATTAATATTGATTTAATATTCACAACATGGTAATTCAATAAAGATTTAATATTGATTCAATACTCACAACGATTTGAAATCATATTGATTTAATATTGAATTGGCGTCGTAATAAAGTACACCAAATGGACATGTTATTTCACTCGCGATTCGAGAGTGATTTGAAATCGAATCAGTATTGATATTGATTTAGTATCGATAATGTACTAACATTGTATTGATATAATATCGAGTCAGTATGTGAATGTCGATTTAATTGATATCAACGAGGGCTCAATATTTATATTAATTTATTGACTGACTTTTTCAATATCGATATTTATTTATTGATGACTTTTTATTGATTAGATATCAAATCGATAAATTTCACTCATCAAGAAAAACCAATTAAGAAACGATTCAATATTGAATTAAGATCAAACAAGTTTGATTTTAAATGCGATCAAATTTAACAAAATTAATTTGTCAGCGAAAATACAATCAATTACAATTTTCAATATTAAATTGTAGCATTTTTGGAGAAACAAATTTACAGATATCAATTGTATGATTTGTGAAGATTTCTATTACGTGATACATATTCGTTTGATTTAATCGTACTTAACTAATTTTCGTTTACTGATAAACATTGACACCTTAGTAGCATAATGTTGAATCGTCATTAAATAAACACGCTGCTTTAATGTCGGTGCCATCAATATCGATTTAAACAACTGAGCAGACGTTATCACATTGATTCGATATCAAATCATATCGCAGCCATTTTCAATATTCATAAAATTATTCTATCTGTTAAAAAATGTTTTACTAAAAATATTACTTTCGACAAGCAAAATTGTGATATTGTGAACGAAAAAATTGCAATAAAAGAAATGCTTTTGTTTTAGAGAAATGTGACGATGTGTAATCGGAATCTAGAAAATCGTAACCGAATATTCTGAACTCTTTGACCGAACTTTAGAGTACGTTTCAGGCACATGTAACCGAACTTCGTTCTATATTTTTTTTCTTTTTTTTACGGTATAGATTAAATAAAACAGAATATTTTATAAGCAAGGAGTAAAAATATCAGTTCACGGAGAAAAAAAAATTTTTTGGAATTTCTCACGTTGTTTAGAAAAAGATTAGTATACGCAGCTAAAAAGAAGTTTCAAATAATGTAAACGAAAATTTCAAATACGTTTATGAACGTACGTATAAATCATGATACACATCGTATAATCGTAAAAGTCATGATATATTCTTTGAACTTATATTGCACAATAAATCGTACGGTTTACGAC
>JABFOV010001040.1:0-28724 GCA_022817685.1 Aradophagus sp. ZL-2020
CCTCCCATCCGATCGATCGATCGCGGCCCCGCGCTTCCTCCGGCTCACTCCGGCCCCGTGGATCTCTGCGAACAGCCGCGAGAACCGCTGCAATCAGTAGCTGGAATATTTCGACCACCTGTTGCTCAAGGCCGATATCAATTCCGTGACTTCCCCCCCTTTTCATTTTCCTTTCTTCTTTTCATTTATTCTTCTTTTTTGCAATATTGGCAAATGTGGGAATGGATTAGCAATAATAATTAGTGAATGAGAGCGTGTTCGTTTTAAACTAAATTCGTGTTTGGCGCTTGAAAAGAGCGTGGAAACGTGAGAAATTGCGAAACGTTTGAGGAAAGTTTTCATCTTTTTTTGACAACTTTTCCGATCGTTGTATATGGCGAATTCGCGAATATTATAAGCAACGAATTGGTTGGAGTGGGTAATTAGCACTTGCGGAACAATTAGCGAAAACTTGTTGCTGAAATTATAAGTGTTTAGAAGCTGACGAAGAAAGTTGATGCTTACGAATTGCTAGCGAGTTAGTGTAAAACTAACGGGCGATCGCAAAATAATGACAGTTGCAAAGTGTTGAATAGTCATTAAATGTCAACAGTATTGTATTATAAATTTGACTTTTTGTTTTTGAAATTAAATACAAATTTAACGTTATAAACAAACCAGTACAAAATATTTGCACTGTTTTTTGAATTTTTTCGCCCCTTTCCCCATATCATTGAAAAGTATTTGAAAAATAACGAGTACAAATGCCGATTTCATGAATCATGTTGTTTGATAGTTAACGCCAAGAAAAATTTTGCGTTTCAATTAATTATTTCTAAGTGATTCATCAAATGTCAATCGTATAAAAATCATCAGATTATCGTTGAAAAAATTAGGCTTTTGTTTCGTGTAGACATGAGTCATAAAATTAATGACTTACGTAACAATAAACCTTTCCCCCTCCATAAGAAAAATTATTAATTATATAAGCTGAATTACTTAGTTTTCATTAGAGTTAAAATTTCTGTTTTTCAAATTCAATTTTTCGTTAAAAAAATCTAATCAACTTTAGCATATGCGTAAAAGGAATCAAATTAAAATTGTAATTATAGATTACGATCTTAACTTGATGTTTACGTAAATTATTAAATTAGTTGTGAACGGGAAATATTATATCATTTATATTAGAATTTTCGTAATAGTATATAACTTGATAAAGAAAGGAAATAATTTAGCAAAAGGAAGACAGATTCTCTTGAAGTGATTGATCGAATTCTGGATTTTATTTACTTTGAAAAATGATAAAAGTAATTAATATTATAGAAAAAAAACTAGTCTAGTAATGAATATTTTGAAAATCACCTTAAAAATGTGGATGGTTGTAAGTTATTTGCTACGATGGAGGGAAATCTTTCACCGAAACAGAATAATTGTTCATACCACATTGGTACAAGCCATACACCGAATCGATTATCTTTGGTTACATTTGACACTGTAAAAAATTTAGGGCTGGATGTTTTAGTTAAGGCACAAGACATCTTAGAAAAAACACCAGATATTTTAATCAAAGACATTTTAATGAAAACAAATATTATTGCGTTTTATAAGGAGTTGAAAAGTTGAGTGTCATTCCTTTTCAACGGATAAATTAAACGATTCAACGATATAAATAAATGTCGAATGAAAAGTTGTTTATGTAAAAGATCGATTTCGATTAATATCTGGTGACGTAATTTGAGTGAGTTTGATAAAAGGGAAAGATGCGACGTCAACAAAAATGTATAAAAAATGTATATAGCTAAAAACTTAGTGATCTATGATTTGCGTTGTAAGTGCTTTCATACGATTGTTAACTTTTTTGATTACGAATAAGAACATTTAGTAACATCATGATCAATAAAATAGCAAGTAACAAAATTGTAGAGTGATGATATTATAAACTGATTGTTTCGGCTATTCATGACTTTTTTCTTTAAAATTTGTTAAATTACTGATTAAATGATGTGATTTTCATTCTGATATTAGACAATAGTTGATTTTAACTCCGTCACCAGTAGCGATCAATGTTTGAACAATTCTTTTGTAGAAGTATTGTTCGTGTTAAAAAAACTAATCACGAAATTAAATTATTAATTCGTGATCAATTTTCGTGATTAATATCACGAAATTAAAATTACATACCACTGCAAGAATTGGTGTTTTATTTTAAAAGTTTTCTTCGCCTTCTTAAAATGTTTTTTACCCTTTTATATCCTCGATTTAAAAACACGTTAATGCGCTTTACGCTTTAATATTAATGGAATCATTTTTTAAAAATATCATTTTTCAAAAAATGTTCTAATTTTGTTAAATTATTCTCAAAATTTTACGTTTACTGGATATAAGTGCCTATTTATTTGTGCCTATTAATCGTGATTTTTTTTTAATTCTGGTGCCTAATATAATTTATTTGTTCTTATTTCACTCCTATGTTTTGTTTGTATTTATCTCGTTAGTCTGTTTACATTAAATACATTATGTTCGTCTGAAGTAACTGATGGGAAAAGTGAGCGTATCATAACGACTGAAGGTGAAGGCGATTGAAATGTGAGATATTTTGCTCGGAATGAACGGTTAACAATTGCGATTCGTGCAATCTAGTTTCGTTTCGCATTTGTTTATATTTTTCAAGGTCATTAAACTGCGCACGCGTATTATAAGTGAAACTTTTTTGTAGGCAGGATTGCAACTGAAAAGGTTTTTTGCAGTATCTTACTGCATTTAATTAAATAAAATTGTATCGAACTGAACTAACACCTCTTTTTACCAAATAAAATATCTTTAGACAAAAGAAAACTGTTTGAACCAACGTTACTTGTTCTGTTTTTCATAATTCAAAAAAAAAAAAAGATGAACAGTGTAATCGAGCATAAATGTGTAACATTTTTAAATTTAATTCGTTTACCTGACGACGATGATATATAGTAAGTTTTACAATGTAGAATGTATGTTGAGTGTAAGTGTTTTTTCTAAGTTGATCTTCGTATATGTATAACGATTTACGAATGAATGAAATAATTCTGTATGATTCATCATAATGTTTTCAATCTACCGTGTAACGTGAAAATTATTGTGGGAAATTATAATAGCCATTAAAATAATACAATCTGTAACAGATTAACATTATTCCATCATTATAGGTTGAAAGTAATGCTCTTTTTGATGATAGTTTTTATGCAAAAAGGATGTTACGCAAAACTATTAGATAGATCGTAATTTGTAGTATTTTTCTTTAAGCGTACAAAAATCAATTTTACTTATTTAGCTATTGCTTTTTTTTCTCACCAAAAAGGCGAAAAAGCATAACTGATTCAACAAATCAAATTAACGCGTTTGTCTGTACTAATTGAATTCGAGCACTTTGAAAGTCAGTTAAAAATTCTCGCTGTTTTATTACATGTATTCAAATAGAATTCGCATGCAGTGGTTAAATTCAACTACATAAAAAAGAAAAAAAACAAATGAATGAATGTATAAATAAAGGGGAAAGAAAAATGAATCATCAAATATTAACGTGTTCATCTAAAAGAAGAAGTATGCAGTTATACTTAATGCGATCAATTGGTCTGGGTTGATAATCGCCACCTATTTGAACAATCGAATGATGAAATTCTAATCTGGTGCTTCAACTGCGATTAAATTTCAATTTTAAATTTTTGTCTCGTTAAAAAAGCAAACAATTAAAAAGTGTACTAGCAGACTTTGTATTTTTCATAATGAACATTGAACGTAGAATCAAATTTTACTTGCAACATTATTTTGCGAATCAATCACTGTCTTACAAATTTGGCGGTAATTCGTATATTGCTTTACAAATCCAAGCATCTTATTTTGAGACATTTTTAACGTTTGAGACACCAACAGTGTCTTAATTGATCGCAAATGAGATGCTTTTAGTGTCTCAATCACCAAAAACGTCTCAGAATGAGACACTTGATTTTACAGTGTGCAAGTTGTTTTTTCTAAAAACTCTACAGCTTATGAAGTAAAAATATAACGGCGGCTGGTAGGAAAAACCATGTAACTTGACTATTTGTGAAACGAAGATTAATAATGAACGTTTGAGCTGCTGATCGTTACAGTCATACAAGATTCATAATTTCTTCAACAACGACAGTTGCGATCATCAATAAAGGAGTAAAAAGTGCGCTCGTGTTTGCGTGCTCGGTGCTTTTGCACGCAGAACCGCGACGCGTATCTTTAGACATCCAACAAGAGTCGAAATCGAGTCCCGAAATACAGTGTGCTTAAATAGGTGGGGGTTGCATGAGTAGGGAGGAGGAGGGGAGGAAAAGAGAACGGCCCAATTAACGGGAGAAAATAATGTCCCCTTCTCTCCGGCGAGCGCGTCTTTTCGCGAGCACTCGATCGTTCGTGTCTGTTCCAATGTCGCCTTTTCACGGACTGCTGCACACTCACGGTTGAACGAATTTCGCATCGATTGTGTTATCGTTGCGATCGCCATCGTCATTCTCGTTATTAATCACATTTTATAAAAAGCAAAGTTTAACGCGATTCTGGCAGAAGACAATGTTAATTACGTCTTATAGTATTATATTTATAAGTGCGATGCATTTATATCTTACGATCTCTTATTACAAGGCGTTTTTCAGAAAAAAGTCATCAACAAGGGTCTAAACTCTAAATGCCTTTGAGACAATTAATACACCGAGGAAACGATATCGTATAATATGGATTGAAAAATTTCCAGCATGCTTATTGGTCGAAATAAAGCAATCTAGCAATGTCATTGGCTGAAAGTAGTTACGATATGATATCGTAAACAGTTTATATGAAAGTGTGCACGTTACAATATATGTTGTGGCGGTTACAATATGGTTTTTTCAGTGTGGTATGTACTTTGAGAAGGTTCATCTAGAATATACCCAAATAACTAAACTTATAAGTCTAGACTGTAGTGGTTACAGTACGAATGAGTATCTAAAAGCCAAAATTAAAATCATATTCTAATTCGACGCCCCAGACGAAGGCTAGGCTATCTCAAATTTTGGTTGAAGACTATACTATCTCAAAATTTTACATGTATTTTTAAATAGGAAATTTTTAAATCGCATAGTCTTCAACCAAAATTTGAGATAGCCTAGTTTTCGTCTGGGGCGTCGAATAAGTGCTATCTATTTCTCAAAGTGTGGTTGTAAGAATGCAAACTTCGTTATACAAAAACTATAAACAAATACTGAGAAGTTAGAGCGGAGGAAGACGTTAAACATTTGAAAAATAATATTAATGTTAGTTAAATAAATTAATATTAATGCTGGATGAGATTTAAAACAATTCTCATAAGTATTTCTGAATTTACTACGTTGAATGGAGAAACTGATGAACAGAAGAACGTGTAAAGTGAAAAGTGAAGATAAAAAATGAAAAACGTAAAGATCAATAATATGAGAAGAATGCTGGATAAATGACACCGAAAGCGACGAAAATGTAACGGGGGCAGTGTTGCGCAGCCAAACAGCTGATCGCGGTCGCTCGAGCGCGTTGCACTTATGTACCCCATTGGCACGGTTGCCGCGAAAATTTGACTTTCAACGGGTATTACGTGAAAACTTTCCACTCGATTCACGTCAAGACGACGGTTGCGCTTTAAATAACAATCGCTGGCACAATCGTATGGTCTCGGTAGCACGCTGTTACGCTTCGAGGAAATCCCAGGCGATTCACTTTCGCCATTTGCTGTTTACTTTTTGAAAAGCCGTGCAAACTTTCAATCAATTTCAAACTTCCTGTTGCAACATTTCATTCGCAGGGAAAATCGAAGTAAAGTCTGTTTCTGCAAGAATGAAGATTGTGAATGAATATTTTGTCTTTTAAAGTCGAATTTTCTCCTGCATTTGTCTCGAGCTTGTTTAAATTGGTTTTGTGACCAAACGACACGAAAAGTGATAAATGATAATCAGCGATGAAATCAACGTTAATATCGTCTGCGAAATTTCGTTAATGCTTGCCGCGATTATCAGTGCCATGCTCGACGCACGTGGTTGTAGCTGATAAAATCAATTTGCAAAGCTAATCTAATTAAGATGATGGACAAAAAATTTTCAATTATTTATGGACCACATGTAGATTTACATTGAAACATGGATATATATATACCACATATTTATACATGGCTAATTATTTTTTATAATAAATCGAAAACTTTTAATAATAAGCATTCATATGATACTCAATATGTATTTAACTTGAAAAAACGGCAATATCGAATTGGTGTTGTATTAATATCAATATTTTCTTTTTTATTTTGTACGTATGTAAATTGGTGTTATTTTGTTACAAATCTGTTAAAAAATTTTCAATGCTATTATAAAGTACTCTCGTAGAAATTAAATTATTATAATTATTATAATAATTAAATAATAGTAATCAATAATGATAATTAAATAATGTAATTAATGACTATAAATGGCATGCCCTACCGGGCCTATGTCAGGTCCCTAGGTAGCCTTAATAAGATTATAACATCTGGCATTGCAATGGCCATGATGCACAAAAAAAGTAATTTGAGATTTAAAGAAATATATATGTATATACAGTAAAAATTTTGTAACCTTACATATAAAATAATGAAAATGTTGCTAGTTGATTGTTTTAGGTCAGCTATACGCATTTGCGAATGCGATTTAGTAACACGAATTAATTTTTCTGAATGTAGTTGCAAACGATTCTATGAAATTAATCATACAGATAGTAATATCATCTATTTGGCTATCGTCAAACTTGTAATATTATAAACCGTAAAAATTTACATTATTAACCGTAAAAATTTCGGCTTACACACTAAATATTACTCTCTTTTAAGCTTAAATATTTAACTGAAAAAAAATATAAATAAAATGAAATATTTAACTGAAAATTCATTAAATCCAACTGAATAAGGTTACAACTGAAATTTTCTGTAGTTTCAACTGAACAGATTTTTCTCTGTGTACTCATGTCTGATGAGGACCCACTGTCACCCAACAATTTCCAAATCAAGACCATATTCTAGATTTATTATAATTTCTATTAGGGTATAGTTATCAATGTGCCACCCATAAATTGTTATTTTTACTTTTAAAGACGGACACTTGTTGAAAAATTTGGTATGTTTTTCGATACTGATTATGGTATTCAATAAGTTGTCTTGTTACTCAAGAAATTATTTTAAAATGAATCAAACCAATAAGATGGTGGCCACGCAAATAAAATGCTATTTTTACTTGGAATCTTGCGAAAATATGTTCGGTACAAAATAGCAGAGTATGGGAAACTGAAGCGTACAAATAATAATTTCAATTATTTATTTCCGAATCAACGATCAGTCATTAACTTTGCAGATGCAATCGCAATCGATGTCTGCGACGCCTCGCACATCTGTATTTCGATCTGTCGATTCGCAGTGAAACTTTCGGACGAAAAAGACATCGAGGGAAAAAATTTCGCTGGAAGCGCAAACTTAATCTCGCCATCAAAGATATCCTTCAATATTCCCGAGCGGATTCGCGGCTCATCGTCAATGTTTCGCTCACGTTATCGTTGCACAAATTTGATGAGTAATGTCACGGACAAAAATCTTGCATTTCATGAAAAAGTGTGCATGTGATTGATCATACGATGTTTATCGGCGGCTGGACGTTAGAGTTCGAACCAAACGAAGATATCTCGCGCGTTCGGTGATACAATTCACGTCAGCGCTAATGAAATAATGCTCGCGCAATTACAAGTGTAGGCTGCGTGTAAGTAGAGTAGAGGGGCAAGGGGGGGGGGGTAAGAGGAAAAGCACGATTTTCTTAAAGCGGTAGTCTAGGCGAGACAAGGTTTTTTGCTGCGGAGAAAAAAAGCCTTGAGACGAATTCATTACTTTTACATCTTCACGATTTTGACGCCCTTTCATTTTACAGAAAGAAATTCTCTTGTTCAATATTTTTCCCCCTTTTTCGTCTCCTTCAGTCGGTATTTTCATTAATAAAGTTTGCGAAAAAGAAAAATGTTGTTTTAGAAAATTTGGCAAAGATGTGAAAAAAAGTTATAAAATATAATGATAGAGAATTTTTACTTTATGCGACTTTGACCCCACTCTTTTGACTTTACAACGCCATCTCTATGCGCAATTTCGAAAGAGAAAATTTGAAAAGCAACAAGAAATAACGAAAACGTTGAAAATCGATCTAAACAACGAATTAATCGGATTTGCTTTTTTATAAGAAAAGTAACATCACAAGTTATAAGCACAAAAATGATAAAAAATAATGAGAAGTTTGAATATAAGAAACGTCGCAATATACAAGTATGTACTTATAGTGAGGAATTGTTATGAACGAAGGCAAATTAATAATGAACAATTCTGCGCAATAATTTTCGTTCCTTTTATTCCCCCTTCAATCTTTGTTTCTCACACTGAGTTCTCATCTTTGTTTCTCACTCTGAGTTCTCAATCTTTGTGTCTCACACTTGTTTCTCACATATATATAAATTACAATCTAAGATTGCAGAAATTATTCGAGGATAAAAAGATTGATAAAATTCAAATGACTATTAAACTTGTACCGTTTTTGTGTTATCTTAATAGTTTGAATTTGATTGACTACTTTATTTCACAGCCACCCATCCAGTTAGCGATCCACTCCTGAGTTGCTTGACTTGGTATACTCGTTCCTTCCTCACCTCCATCGTTGTCACACCTATATACTGTGCCATGTTTATAAAACGACTCCTTTTCATTTTACTTAAGCTCACCTGCTAGCAATTCAGAAAAACTACAATCTGAAATAACAGAATGTCGAAGACATTCAAGCACATGCTATAAAATATGTACATATAAATTTATATTTCTAAATTTTACAACCATCGATTGTAATTTTATTCATTGCTGCTTGCCGTTAACAAAATAGAAGATACCATTCAATAACATTTTTACATTCAAGAATTTTGAATTTTACACTTATGTCTTCAGTTTATAAGATTGTAGTTTTTATGAAATATTTTTCTCAGTGCCCCGACGCACCTTCCCTGAAATAACGCATCTTTAAAAAACGGCGCGAAATTCAAACTGATAGATAATAATACGGCAAATAAAAGGAATAATTAAAAGTAGCAATAAAAGAAAATGCACTTGAATCGAAAAAAAGAGGCACTCGACGTGCGAGTTTGACGCGGCTAAACAACGTCAAACTTTTTTCGCCACATTGACCCGCGGCTTTAACTGGCCGCCCACGTCAATAAATGGCGGCGCACCGCTGCAACGGCGATGCCTCTGTCGTGACAGATCGCGCTTCTGCGCGCGACGTCAAACTCGGCGTCAAATTAATTCGATTTCTCGGCGACCTTCTGCTTTGATCGAGACCAGAGAGCGACCTATGTCGCGAACGCTGCGATCGTAATCAGCCAATTGATATTATTTATTCCCAGGCGACGAGGCCTGAAATATAATGTGCCCGTCGCGGGCCTCGCGTTGCTTCATTTTTCATCGCTCCCATCGTGGCATTTATTATTGAACGCGATCGGCCAATAACGAGTCGCGCAGAAAACATTTTCTCAGACGACCGGTCGCCGGCAGAGCAAGTTTTTCCCCTGAATCACAATGTTTCCGAATGCAAATCGATTCAGAAAATAGGAGGCAAAGTTCGCTCAACATTGAAATTTCATTGAGATTTTGTGACGCGTACGAACGATACGGATCATTGTATTTTAAATTCCATCTTTCGGCATTAGGTTTTATTTGTTCGCGAAAAATGATCCTCGCGGAAAACGAAAAAAAGATTTATCAATTATTTTCCCTTTACTTATGAATTTAAGCAAACTCCGTTCGCAAAACGTTTTCTTATTATAGAAAATTCTCACAAGTTTGGGAAATTCTCACACCAAGTTCTGATAAGCGTCAGTAGTATTATGTAAACGTCTCATAAGCTTGGCAATTCTCATACTGCGTTCTCTCAAATTCCCGAGTTCTCATAGATCCGAGAAAGGCTCGCAGAAAATTGGCCAGCTTTCCACGAGCTGAAAATGAAAAGTTTCAAGTGGCATTGTTGGAGTGGTCGCGAGTCGAATACGGTTCTTAATGAATGCCAGCAAATTGCCATACAATAAGGTCCGGCATGAAAGACTAATGGTTCTCAATAGGTTTAATTTAGAAGCCGCTGTAGAAGGACGAGGATAGCGCGTTGTTCGAGGCGATGTGCGCGTCGACGATAAGGGCTCGAAATTTTCACCTGTGACTGATTGATCGACGAATTCGGAATTTCAATAGTAGTAATAGCCAGTTAATGGTAGTAATATTGCATACTTGAGTAGCATCGACTTTATCCAGTTTGTCATTGCGAAAACCTTCGCTAGGGGTCATTAGAACGGAGTACATCCATTATTAATGAAGAGTGTAAGGCAAGACAACAGCTTTGTTCGAGCATTTGATCAAAAAACGCTCGCGGAGTCAATTGCACGTGAATATAATGCATGATGGAGATGGCGTTGTCGTCAACATGCAATCGACATTTGCTTGTAATTGATGGAGTTCAATATGCCGCAAACGTGGCGCCTGGACATCTTTGCTTGTTTTTCTCTCGGTTGCATGTGGTCAAGTTATTTAATACTATTGGATACTGCTTAATGTTATAGCTCATGCAAATTCCACGTAGAATGAAATGAATGCCGTACTCTTGGACTCTAAGGAGGTTCTGTACCTTCAATACAGAAACTGAAACTGAACATTTAGAGGAACGCTTCAAACTTTGTAAATCAATTTCTTTGTTGGATTATACTTACCATGAATTTGTTCCAGAATTATTGTCTGTATGGTTTTTGAAAAACATTAGCTTATAGCTACCCCCATTTTCTTAGGGGTATAAAGGAGACATGCTGCATGTAAATTTGAATACAACGAATGAACTTAAATTCAAAACTTGAATAAAAAATTGAGTTTAAATTCGACAAAAATTCAAATAGAGATACGCGATTTCTCATAAGTTTCATTGTACTGTGTAAACTCCATTTTGAAACAATCTATGTGAGTTTTCTATACAAAATCTATATTTGAGATGCATCATGATTATTCGGTCTTATATTACATAGATGTAGAGGCCTGTACCTTAATATTGGATCACTTGATATTTGAGATGGGATACTACAGGATTTTATACCACGTAGAAGTTGAATAAAACTATTTTTTGACATTAATGAAATAACATTATTATCTTCGCCTATGTCGGTCAATTAGTAGGCTCAGCTAGTCACGCCTATCCAAAAACATTTATAATCCTTTAAACCTCCATAATTTCACCTTGTGTCTGTTACGTGAGAAGCCTGCGTCTTCATTACCGTCTGATGCGGTTACGTTTTCTTACCGCAAGACTCGGTCTCGTCATAGACTTTGCATTTTGCAAGACAAAGATTGCAACGATCGAATTGCAATCACCAACTGTCTGATAGAACACTGTTGAAAAGTAATTTTTTTGTCTTTCAAAAATATCACAGTTGTCAAAAGTATCTGAAATCACGTGGTAAGATGTAAGGTTTCTCAGACTTAAAAGTATTTTTAAGGTATTTAAAAATCGAGGTTTTGCGAAACAATATTTAAAAATTGACTGTTTTATTTACATCAGACTAAAACCAAAAAATTGTTTCCTTACTACAAAATTGATAAAAACTATTTAAAATGTGTAAAGTCTGTAAAATGTGTTTTTGATCATTCTTGTTATAAATAGCAATATCAATGTAGTTTCTTTTAATTAAGAGCTAATTAATTTAATCTCATAAAGTAAGTGAATTTACTATAAAAAAGGCAGTGGATGTTTAAATCATTGTAAAAAGGTAGATTAAAATTCACCATACTGGTTGGCAATTGTTGTATAAGTTTGTACCGTGTGTTTTTTTTAATACTAATTTTTTCTGTTCTTTGTTGCTTAACAAATGTCTAATTAATATAAAATATTTTAAATACTTAAACTTTAATATTTATACTTTTTAATATTTATACAATGATACTTAAATATTTTAAAAATATAACCTGAATAGCATGGTTTATTGCATCATTGACTTTCCATCAAGGAATAGGACTTTTACTATCAATCATAGTTTTTCATAAATTTTTCCTTACAGTAAATTTGTTTATTTGTCAACAAAAAAGCCAACAGTGATAATTATTTACGATTGAACAAAATCTTAAGATCTTTATTCCCCAAATTTATTACAGAAACTTACGAACAATTTGTACGAGTTAAATTTTCATCAGCAATAATTTTTTTATCTACTCTTCACAATCATTATATTATAATACAGAGTCAATAAGTTTATAAATAATATAATAACTATCTCCTCACTTTCTCTCTTTTAAATTATACATAAGTTAAGCAAGTCGGAAATCAAATTGATTCTCCACCCTTTTTGTAATACGTAGGTTCATTTCGTTCGTGATACAAAGTGGAGCGAAAATCATTAAACGATCGGAAGTTTTATAAGCGAAATAATGTGATACAAGTTTATTGAACAGTTTGCAAGACAAGATAATTGCCTCGATTCAAACAAGTCAAGTCAAAAGAACTTACATTGACAAACCATTTTCTTATCGATTCAAGTCTGCAGAAACTTGACGCTCACATGCTTTGTTTCTCTACAGAAAGATAACTTTATTTACGGATCACTTATATAAAAATCTCTGAAACTCATATCTATAATTACCTTACTATAATTAATACCAACAGAAGCGACAAATTTTTTTTGTGTGCGTAAGAGTTTTAGTACGTAGAACATATTACTTGACATTTCACGTGCAACAAGTATTTTATATTCAAAGTAATTACACTTAAATTACATTTGGAATTATTAATATATTATTCAAAAAACGTTTTATACAATTTTTTCGAAAATACCAGATCAAATTTTCTTATTTTTCAATTGAAATGCAAAAAGAATAGATACAAAGTTCTATAATATTCTTTTTTTTTTTAACTTTCAAACTTTTTTGAAAAAGAGTTCACTTTTTAAAATATATATAACATCAACATTATAGAAATTTACCTCCAAAACAGTGAATACATTTTACGATTTTTTCTACCTGAATGTTTCTAAAACTTTTGTGTAATTTGAAAAGTTTCTGTTTCTTTTATTTTATGACCGCTTACAAAGTTTTCAAGAAACTTGTTTTTGGATCGTTAATTAAGTAAGCAAATATACGCTGGCTTTTTCTAGCAACTCACAAACAAACTTCCGCAAAATTGAAACACGCGCAGCCTAAAAGTAAACTGGCCGATTGTCAAGTTCAATGAAACACCCTGACGCAAATAAATAATTTTTGTTTCAAGACAATATTTTGTATGACAAAACATGCTAGTAATTAATGTCAAAATATTATTGATTTATAAAGATGGTGGAAATGAATTTTTCTTGTTTTAAAAACGTTATTATAATAAAAATACAATGAATTAAACATCTTTTGATAAATAATAAATATAACAGATTATTTAATAAAATTTAACTTAATAAGAAATTAAATTGAGTTTTAATTATTATTAAAGAAACAATCAAAAGCTGTTTTAGTTTGAATAAAGGCAATCAAGTAATTGCACTTCGCTTATTTACAATATAAATTGAATTTTGTATATCAAAAGCAATAAAGTAATGATAAATGTATTACATGTATTGAATGTAACTTAGTAAATAAAATACGTTGATTACACTGAGAAAAATAATTCTATCTTACAGAAACTTCAACTGTATTTCCGATTGCGACCGGGCCTTGACTAAATAATGTAGTTGTAGCTAACTGAAAATACAGTAAACCAAAAGAAAATAAAGTTATTCTACCACATTTCACTGTTGTTTATTGGTTACCGTTCAAGTTTTTTTATTTTCACTTTCGGTTGTTTTAACTATTTTTCTAGTTATTTCAAATGATTTGCTTTCAATTTTAACTTTGGTACAGTTAACTTTCCCAACTCTTCGAGGTTTCAACTAAAAATTTTATTCTCAGTGTAGAAATCGAAATTATCTCTGAAATGACAATCTCAAAATTGTAATTATACAATTTGTAAATAATATAAATACGCATAAAGATATGTTTACCCAAATAACGCATAATATTAAGAAAATAAATATTATATAAAATATGTATAATTTTTTTTTTTTTTTTTTTTTTTGAAAAAATGTCGACATTTATAAGAATTTATAAATATATAGAAAATGAAAGGAAACTGTTATCCATCGATTCATTCAAATTCTTTATGTCTATATGAAATTGTTAACATTTCTACAATACTTTTACTTTTTTTTTACTTATCTCTTTGTTTCCTTTAATATTTAAAATGTTGTCTAAATTCACATTTCGCTTGGAAAATTCATTAATAAATCCCCCCAAAGCATGCGAAAGTGTATAAGCTAACCTATAAAATGACGTAAATGCATGCAAAGTTATTTGCGCAAAAGAAGGTTCAACTTACATTTAGTAACTGTTGTCTAAGAAATGGAAAACTATGCACATTAGTTCGATTGTCAAATCACTATGAACGTAAACAATGCGACCACCTGTGCACACATTCGACACACACTCGCGCTCGCGACAGTGATGCCAGATTGAAAAATAATTTCGATCCAATACGCCCTTCCCTCGACAATACTACGGCTCAATTCAGTTCCATGAATTTCAATTGCCGTCATTTGTGGCGCGCAAATCAAACATCTTAAGATGAAATTTCAATACGGCTTGAAAACAAATTTATATTTTATTGCAAATTATATAATTGTACATGATATATATTTTTATATCAATTTGTAATAAATTAAGAAAATTATTATATAAATAAACGATAAATAGTTGGCGAACTAATAAGAAAGGGAATTGAAACTTGTCAATAATTTTAAAACTGTTTTTGAAAGATTACAAAAGTATTTTTGTTAATTTTACATTTTTTATACTTAACTTATCTTGATTAAAGTTTTATTATTATACTGTAAAGCAAAATAAAACAGTTACTTTTTTTTTTTTAAGTAACAATTTTAATTAGATTAGAAGTCAACTTAATATATATTTGATGTAAGTATATTTGAGTTGAATTAATCTGATATTTTTTAATTGTAAAATCTAAACTGTTATAATTGTTTTAGAAAGTATTACTTAAATATATAAATATTAATTTAAAATGTCGATTTTATAAAAATGTTTAAATTTGGTATAATTAACAGTGGTATCAATCAATTGTTATATGAGAGTGTATGTATTGTTGATATTTTAGTGAGCATTTACTTTAATGGCGCATTACTGCGCAGTGAATAATTGAACTTTTGTGCACGTTTAATGGAAATGCAAATCTAACTTTGAGCTACAAAATTTGCACTGTTTTTGTAATAACTGTCAATTTTGATTGCTTTTGTTTATGAACTATGACGAATTGTGTAATGACGCAAATTAAGAACTATTTTTAATGAAGGTAAGTAAAAGAAAAAATAATATTTCGGGAGAAATAAATTATTTAATTTCAATGAGACAATAAAAAAAGAAAAAAAAATACAAAGAACGAAAGAAAAGGTCTTAAAACTTATTTCTAATTGAACAGCCCCAAATTAGATATTAGCTGCATTAAAAATAGAAATAAAGTTACTTTTTCTAGAAAACTGTAAACGCTGTTTGTTTAAATTTTGAATTAACTAGCATTCGCTACTTGTGAAATTACCGATTTTTCAATTTTGTCGTTTACAAAGTGATTTATTATTAAATCAAGATAGGCGGACATAAAAAAAAAATTAATACAATAGAACAATAGCCAATCAAATGATATTCAATAATTTTTTATTTACATATAATGAACGCACTGAACTTTCAACTAATGAACAATTATTTTTTCTTCAGAAGATCGTAATTATGATATTGAAATTAAATCCCAGACAGCAAAACATGCGAACCAATATGTTCATTTAAAATATGCAAAAATCTTTCTAATATCTTTCTATTCTTTACATAAGCAATCATACACATAAAACAATGTTCTAGATTTATAATATTTTGCCAGCTGGGATCAATTTGATATAAATAACACTTTTGTGTCTTAAAGGCAAAAATCGCAACAATTGAATTCAAAATTTTCTCATACAGATATCAAATTGACAAAAGCACACTGTTAAAAGGTTCTGATTAATACAAGTGAAATTATAGTATTTCTGTAAAATTCCAGTATGTTGCTAACTGAATCTACCAGCGGTCCCAATAAAGAAATAAATCTTAAAACATACCATGAATATTTTGAAAATATCACTATATTATGCATGTCTCCCATGAATATTGCATAAACATTTTTTTGCAATTTCTTCTGCTTCTTGTGTTCCAAAAACTTTGTGCACAAAGGATAGTAAAGGAACAATGTGTCACATTTTACAATTAAATTTATACAGGTATAATACATGAACCTTATGACACTAAAAATCTTCTTTATAAAGAAACAATTACTTGTACGACGTCAACAATTTTCCGAAGCGGTCGCGCTCGCGCATGACGGCCCTCGACGGTTATCCATATGTGACAGAATATTCCCAAAATATATATATATGTATATATATTATATATAACAATCAACTTGGAACCACTCGAATTTTTTTTAAATCTACGCTTTATTCAGCGAGTCGACGAACCAGAATTCTTGTGCTCTTCTTGATATTGTTCTGAATTTGTTTGTGTCTGTGTGTGTACACATAGAAAAAGGGATAATCCGTAATTTACAATCTTATGCTCGGGTGAAAGGGAGAGGGGGGGGGCGCTGGCGTCACTCCCGGTATCTGTCGTTATCAAGTGGCGCTACTCTCGGAAACTGACGTTCTGGAATGTGGGCCACAGGGATCGAAACCGTCTCTTCGTCCAGCGGCTTTAATACTGCATTTTAATTGTTACTACGATGTACATTTCAGCACGACAAACGACATAGGGTTGTGTCGGGGAATGTGGCAGGGGAAGGAAGGCTGTCTGATAAATGGCGCTTTCGCTCCGAGCACGGTCCATTCCATATACCACCAAAAATTTTCCGAGAGCGGCTGCATCGTTGATTGACAAAAAAAAGGTAAAGGTGGATTTTTTTCACTCATGCTTCGGTCCGCCACGATCGCGCTACCAAAAATTGACTTTCATCGTTCGCCAAGGTTACTTTCAATGGCGCCCTCTGCCGGCTCCTCTGACATGGCGTGCGATTGTTCGCGGTGCGATTATTCGCGGAGCGAAATCGGGTCGGATCGAAGCACGGTACAAAGCGGTTGCTAAAGTTGTCTGCTGTTTTGCTTTGTTTCTTCTGATTGGGTTTACTTGCTTATTTTTTCGTCGTTGGACGCAAGATGGCGACTCCTGCCGTCGATCCAAGGCCGCTCGTTCGAACAAATGATACCTAAAAGTTGAACGTTCGCGTGCGCCACTCTAATGACGTGAGTCTCGCGGATAGAACTCTGCAAGAGTGTTCGCGGGAATTCGCTTAAGCATTTCTTTCGGGAAGATACGTAGTAGTTGCCAGCCAATGTCGAGTGACTCGAATACCGTGCGATTTTCATAATTGCCCTGTGAGATAAAGTTCTTCTCGAACTTAGACAAGAACTCGAGGTAAAGTAGATCATCTGGAGTTAGGGCTTCCTCACCAACGACTGCCTTCATTGCTTGCACATCTTTGCCAATGGCATAACACGCATACTGAAAGAGAAACGTATAATTACAAATCTTAGATCGTTATTATAATACTATATAAATATGTGCTTCTAAGCATTACATGATGTAGGAAATATAGTTAAACTTCAAAAGGTGACTAATTAAGTTGTAGGTATGAAATGCAGCACGCAAAAAAACCGCGAATCTTCATTCCATTAAATAAGCATGAAAAAAAATTTTTCTATTTACTTTGTAATATACTCTGTATTTGCTACAAGTAATTTAAGTGGAAAGTAGATGATTACTCAATAAGTGTCCCTTCAAAAAGCAAGTCAAAATGGGTAACACCTACCAATTGATTAGAAACGTCCGAATGGTCTTTTCGAGTCATTCCCTCGCCGATGGCAGATTTCATTAAACGAGACAAAGATGGCAACACATTAACTGGTGGGTAAATCTGCCTGTTGTGAAGTTGTCGGTCGACATAAATTTGACCTTCGGTAATGTATCCCGTCAAGTCAGGAATAGGATGAGTAATATCATCGTTTGGCATACTCAGAATAGGAATCTGGGTAATAGAACCATTTCTGCCCTCAACACGACCAGCGCGTTCATAAATGGTAGCCAAATCGGTGTACATGTAGCCAGGGAAACCGCGACGTCCGGGTACCTCTTCTCTAGCAGCTGAGACTTCACGCAAGGCTTCCGCATACGAAGACATGTCCGTGAGAATGACGAGTACATGCTTTTCGCACTGATAGGCCAAGAACTCGGCGGCCGTGAGGGCCAATCTAGGTGTGATGATACGTTCGATAGTAGGGTCGTTGGCCAAGTTAAGGAAGAGACAGACATTCTCCATCGATCCGTTCTCCTCAAAGTCCTGCTTGAAGAAACGCGCGGTTTCACGGTTTACACCCATGGCCGCGAACACGATGGCGAAGTTGTCCTCATGAGAGTCCAAGACAGATTTTCCTGGTACTTTAACCAAACCTGCCTGACGACAGATTTGTGCAGCGATCTGAAATTTATTTTTATTATTAACAATAATTAAAAGTTCATAAAGGTTTTTAAGAATTAATATATAATATTAATTAATATACATTAAAACAGTATACTTCAGAATAGATTTATGTTGCTATATGTTCATTTATCAATCTTTTTTATTATATAATTAAGAAGCCTTATTATTATAAAGCTTAACAGTACGATAATTGGAGAACATTATTATACAAATTGGAACAAAATCTTACATGTTCCCCAACAACGAATAAATTACCAAATATTATTAAAATGTATATTTTTAATTCTGTATCTAGGGAAAATATAGATTAAATAATAATTTAGTGACTTAATAATATGATGAGTAGCAACCTCATTGTGCGGCAGACCAGCAGCTGAAAAGATGGGGATCTTTTGTCCTCGAGCGATGGAGTTCATGACGTCAATGGCAGAAATACCGGTCTGGATCATTTCCTCGGGATAGATACGTGACCACGGATTGATTGGCTGGCCTTGAATATCAAGGAAGTCCTCGGCCAAGATTGGTGGGCCTTTATCGATGGGCTTGCCCGAGCCGTTGAACACCCGACCAAGCATATCCTCTGAGACGGGTGTGCGTAGGATATCGCCGGTGAACTCGCATTGCGTGTTTTTCGCGTCAATACCAGAGGTGCCCTCGAACACTTGGACCACGGCCTTCGAACCGGATACCTCCAACACTTGTCCAGATCTAATTGAACCATCGGCTAGTTTTAACTGCACGATTTCAGCAAACTTTGGGAACTTCACTTCATCAAGAATGACAAGCGGTCCGTTTACACCAGATACGGTTTTATAAGCTGAAAATAAGTGTTACTGTTTATATTTTATGGGAATATATTATTTTAAAGTTACTTTGTGTGAATTAAATGAAAGGTACAAAATTAAAATTGTTTAATCATTCTGTTTATCATTTTCCTTTTATACAAGTGTCATTGGTTATTATTTTAACATAATTAATTGAGTATAAGTTACTTCTGAGATGTTTGCCATTCGATATTCTACATAAAAGCATAATACAATAATGTACATGAATTTATGAATACTGTATAGAATCAAATTTCAATTTTGTTTTCAATTGAATATTTTTTTCTGAAATATTATTGCCTTTAAAAATTAAACATTTATATCATAATTTTGATTTAATCAAACAATTATTTACATTATTCATATTTATTTGAATTGAATTCAAAACATGTACACTGGGAAAAATAAAATAGCGAATCACTATTGCCCTTCAATACTGTCGACCAGAAAAGAGAACATATAAAGCTGAAAGATAAACAAAGTAAACCGAGAGATTGTTTGACTTTGTCTGTTTCACTAATTTATATGATTGGTTTTTAGTGTGTCCTTCAAAGAGGTTTCCAGTCTTGAAACAATACTGATTCACTATTTTATTTTTCCCAGTGTATCAGCAATAAATAAACCGCAACTTGAAAAAAATAATTATTTTTAATCTGAATTAAAGCTATTTTCAACCTATTATCATATGATTGATAAGTTAATTATCACGAATGATCAAAAAACATGAATAACATTAAAATTATTTCTAAAATCAAAATATTCATAATTTTTAGAAGGATAATATTTGTAAATATATGCAATACTTGACATAAGATGGACTAACCATTTCTTAATCATGTGATCGACTGTTCGACCATTATTTCTCATCTCTAGTTTCACCTCACATGAGTATATTTAACATCAGAAATCACATAAATGCTTAAAAAGAATTCATTGGATACACACACTAAAAAGAAAGATAAGAAAGTGTTTTGTCTTATCAGTGAATAACTTTAGAATTTAAACTTTTTAAAACATTATTAAAATCAAAAGGTAAAACCAAAAATACAAACAAGTCTCAAAGAACCTTTTCAGTGAATTTCAAACATCTGCTAAAAACAATATTTTAATTATTATTATTTTCATTTCATCTCATTTGAATGCTTAATTCTAATATCTTTCCTGTACCGTTTTAGATACAATTCACGACTGACAGTGTTGCAACTGAAAATACCAAGTATTATCGCCAAATTAAGTAGAGATGTAATTCTTCGCACCACAAGAAGTACTAACTGAATAGCTTTTAAATACCGGATGTTGAGCTCAAAATACAACTGTTTCATATCTTTCATTTACAAATTTACATCAATCTTATAAAACCAGGATAAAAAACAAATTAATTACCAAACCAAGATCTATACTAAAGATAAGAATCACAATAAAAATTATTTCGTTCAATCAATGAAAAAACAATAAAAAGACAGAAAGCATTAGTTTATTGGTAGTAAAATTGATTAAAAGCTGTAACTTGAAAACTCTTCAAACATTTTGATCACTTTGGATCTAACGAATTTCATTTAAAACTGATGGAAAACCACTACCCCGCATTAATTGGACCCCTGTAATCAGTTTATTCGTTTTCCCCGACATTACAATCAAATTCCCAAAATCGCCTGTGAAACAGAAGGGCTCAGCTGGCGCAGATCAATAGCTAAAGGGTGGCCTAAGTCAGTGGGGTGAAAGGTCTCGAGTGAAAGAAGTTTTCTCGGTAACCAGGAGGCCAAGGAAACGTCGTTCTCGGCGGATCGGAGTGTCGATCAGCTGACCCAGTTGCTCGATCGATCACGCGCTAGCTACGCCCAGCCACGGCCGCCAGCGCGGCGTTCTTGGTCCCCTTGGTTTGTTGGCACTTACTCAGACGTGGCTGCGCGATGAAGTCCCGGGACACGGCGAGCACGTGTTCCTTATTCGCCTGGTGGGCCTCGATCGTTTTGGAATACATGATTGCCTAGGAGTCGAAGTTGCTGCGCGATTGCCTCTGGCACGAACGCGACCAGCGGACAGTCGCAGGCGCGGATCGAAACGTCAGTGCCGATGCGCGGCTCGAGCGAGACAGATGTAGTCGTCGCGGGGGAAGAGCGGTGTGCTCCCCCTCCACTTCAAATGTTGTCTATCTGAGAAATTACTTGAAAATTGAATTGAGCGGTTGACTTTTTTCTAGTGTTTGCTTATTTCTCCAAATGATATTTCAATTGTTGTGTGAGTGTGATTATACTTTCTTTTTGGAAAGTCTTGATTGTGTTTTTAATAAATGGATTATAAATAATTTTCTAAGGAATTACTTCATCTAACTATTTGAACAAGAAAAAGAATTGTTTTTAGAAATTTTTTCAATTCCAGTCTTTTTTTCAAAGAAATGTATTACAAAGATATATTAATTTTGGTATCTTTTTGTATATATATGATAGTTTTTAAATGCAATCTTTTAGTTATTTTCTTCTTTTGCAATTTCTGAATTTAAAGTTATGTATTTTACATTTATTTATTACTTTACATTTAATAATATGACAAAATTATTTATAAACAATACATGCTATAAAAATTATATATCAGCGATTTTTTTAACAATTTTGATGAAAGCCTTAATATATATTGTAGATATATTAACGTTAAACATATTGCAATTTTCCTTGTTTAGCTTTCAAAATAATTTATAAATAAATTTGATGCATATACACTACGTTAAATATTAATAACTTATAATATTTTACATAATTCAACTCTAATTTATCAAAATTTAGTATATTGCTTACCAAGTTTTTTTTCTCAATGATTCCTTTAAGTTTATTAATAATCAGAAACAAACAAATCAAAATAAAAAATACTTTTTCCTTGTTTGTTTTTATTTTTTATTTAATTAAAATACCAAGCGTGAGCAGTGGAGGGAACGTACTTTTTATTTTAGAAAGAGACAATTTGAAGGTTAGAAAAAGATGAAATGAGACTTAATTAGAGAGAGACAGAGACGGGCACCTAGGCACGTGGGATCACGTGGTTTCAAAAGAAACACTAAAAAAGTTAACATTTATTAAAAGACGTTTTACATTTATTGAAACTAACAATGTATATTCTTGTCTTTTATTCACACTTTTAACGGTTTAATTTCAAACAAATAATTTTGCCACAAATCTTGATCATTGTTTATTTTAAAGCACGTACTTGACGTCAGTAGTATAGGATTACATTTACTAAAATTATGACAATTGGATTTATAAAGTATTAATTTATATTGATGACTATTATTGCATATTAAAATTAAAATTTAATTTTAATTGCAAAATAATTTATCGTACGATTTGTAATATATTTTATAAATTTTTAAATAGCAGTCAAATTTATTTTATCGTTTGAGTCATGCAGCCTTAAATTGTATTTTATATTTCCTTGTAAAAAGTAAATTGACATATTTAAGTAAATTCATTCAAATTTGATAGATTCATAAATTATTTAAATTAAAAATCATTTTTATTCATCTGTCTTTTTTTCTTTTTATTATTCAAATAACGTGACAGCTAGATGTGGAACTTCTTTTTTTCTCACTACTAGTGATGAAAATATCACTGATTCATACCAATAAATATGATACCAATAAATATAAATATGAGTTTTTAACATTTGGCAACACTGCTGCGCGAAACTTCCGGTGTATATTCCACAGCGAGCAAGAGTTGGAACAGAACCTCACATAAATATTTATTTGTCTTTCTTCCCTGGTATACAAGTTACAAAATTGTTGAACAATTTCATATTCTCGTTCGTTTTTTTATGAATAAATACGAAATTAATTAGAGGGAATTAAAATTGTGATATAATGGGTAAACACGAGGTGGGTACTCCAAAGTACATTGCAAATAAAATCAAAGCGAAAGGCTTACAAAAGTTACGATGGTACTGTCAAATGTGTCAAAAACAATGCCGAGATGAAAATGGTTTTAAATGTCACACAATGTCTGCGTCACATCAGCGACAATTGTTAATGTTTGCTGACAATCAGAGCAAATACATGGATGAATTTTCACAAAACTTTGCTGATGGTTACTTATCATTACTAAAAAGACAATTTGGGACAAAACGAGTTCCAGCCAATCGAGTTTATCAGGAATACATTGCTGATAGAAATCACATACACATGAATGCTACAAATTGGTTGAGTTTGACAGCTTTTGTTAAATGGCTTGGAAGAGCTGGACATTGCGTTGTTGATGAAACAGAAAAAGGTAAACAGATTTTCATTTAATATTTGCAATTAATACTGCACACATGTATACATAAGCCTCGTTAGAGTTTCTTTAAATATTAAATTCACCAATTGCTCAATAAAATTAAATAAAATACAAAAATTATCAAAACCTTTATCTCGTTGTCAAATAAATTTTGAATAAATTAAAATTAATTAATTAATTATTAAACAGTATGACTCTTGACTTGAGAAATCGCTCATTAGATGCAGTTTGAAAGTTCGATGATGTTCTAAAATGAAAACTTAAATTTAAACAAATTCCACTTGACATTTAGTATGTTAGGAAGTAGACAATGTTTTCTTCAATAAACAATATGTTGTTCTTTGTTAACAGGATGGTTTGTAACTTACATTGATCGAGATCCAGAGACGTTAGCTTTGATGGAAAAACAAGAAAAGAAACAAAAATTAGACAAAGGTGACAAAGAACGGATGATGGAATTTATTGAAAAACAAGTGGAACAAGGCAAAAAAGAATCATCCCATTGTCAAAATACTGAAGCGACTCCTCTTTGCCGTCCAGAAGATGACACGCCTCTTGTTTTGGATATGAAGATTAAACCAAAACCAAAAGCACTTCCTATCCTTTCTACAACTCTAACAAAACCAATAAAATCAGAAGATAAAAGTATAGAAACAGGCAGTCACATAGAAGATAGTAAACATAAACGTAAACAAGAGGATAGCGATTCAGAAAGAAAGAAGATTAAAATTGAAAGTGACAGTGATAAAGTAACAGAACAAGGCTGGCTTCGAAATAAAATAGTTGTCAAAATTATAACCAAAAGTATGGGTGAGAAGTATTATAAAGCTAAAGGCACCATTGTAGAAATAGTAGATAAAAAATGTTATGTTGGTAAAATTAAATTAAATAGTCCAGAAAAAGTGAAGGGTCATATCATAAAAATAGATCAAGAATATTTAGAAACTGTTATTCCTGGGGTTGGAAAAGAAGTTTTAGTGCTTAATGGACCTCATCGAGAAAAAGTTGGTATTATAGATAAAGTGCGTATAGATGATTATTGTGTTGATATTAAAGTAAGTGGGGATGTGATAAAAAGGTTACCGTACGAAGATGTTTGTAAATTTGAAATTTAAATTGTGTTTAGAAAATTAAGAATGTATAAAATTTCTGTAAATAAGTCTATTTTGTAATGGTATGAATAAATTGTTCCGGATCTGTTGTTTACTATAAATATATATTAAATTAAATTTATAGTTTCTTAATTTTATAGTTTCTTAATTTAATTAATTTAACTGCCTTTTGTTCAAAATTAAAATCAACAATATTTTTTTACATCAGCATATCTTAAAAAGATGCAACTTGTGAGACATGTCGATATAACAAGTGCAATTTTTTTGAATGTATTTTAAAAATAATATTTGATATATTAGTATAAATAGACAATTATACTGATGTTATTGCACGAAACATGTTGAGAAATGCCACAGTGGTTTTGATAATCTAGAAAACAAAATTTTATTAATTCAAAATGCAATAATTGTAGTTGCATAATTTTTTTTGTATACAATTTTTATACATCGTTTATAATTAATCACCTCACCTCACTGAAAGTGTACAAAGAAAGTGTTGAATAGCCGCTAGCTGAAATTTGTAGCGAACAAAAATTTTTCTTTTTCTGCTTTGTTTGTCATGTAAACGATTTAGTTAACAATTTTCGAGTTATTTGTATGAATTGATTTGCTATATACAAGTTCCTTGACTTTTCGAAATTCACCAATTCAAGTCAGTGAAATTAAAATCAAAACTGCTTATTCTATTGCAGAACCGTATTCAGTAAATGTCAATCAAGATTGATTTATGAAGTATAATTTGTAATGATTACTTAAAGAAACGCAGTTTTATTTTCATGATGAACAACAATATTGTCTACAATTAACCGAACCGAATTGATATTTCATCTATAAAGCGGTTTTTAGAGATCGTACACTTTTAAACGAAACGTCTTGAATACTTGTTTCTTAAATTTTTTATGTAGTAATAAATATTAGTTCCTTGGACTTTTACTTTGTAGGTTTACTGTACAGTATGAAGTAAATGATATTAATAAGTGATATTTGGAATTAAAAGTTGTATTAGTTATACCTCCAGCATTACACGTAATTACAGTTAATTACTTCTTGAAAGAATAAAAAAGTAAAACCAGTGGATAATTTTTATTCAACCGTTTAATTACTGCAATACAGAGACGGCCTTTCCTGCGGTCCGCTATGAAAGAATTAAATTTCAATCTCGAAGCCTACGAACTGATGAATAAATTACTACTTTACACATTTGCATTGATTATCCCTTGAAAGAACTTTTCATTTCTGCTTGGTTTGCAAGTTTACTAAAGATCAACATTAAAACTTTTCTTCTAGTTCCGTAAAAATACACAAGCGATAATTAATTCATAGAAATTCGCTAAGTTTCAGATTGAAATATAACTTTTTCTCCATAATCACGAGGGAAAAAGTCTGTTTTGGAAGTTGTAATCAAACGTTCAATAACCATGCTCTTTTCTTGATATACAGTTTGAAATAATTAATTGTTTATTGTTTAATAAGCATTTGTATTACAAGTATATTAGATTGCACCTATACCTGGTATATGATAAGAAGTCTGCTATAATTTGATGGTTTAAACCGACATTTTTTAAGTCAATCTCAATAATACAGATATAAAAAATAAAGCAATGGTTTAACGTAATAAAATTGTGGTAAATTATAATTGTGTTTGAACGATATTCAACTTTTAGACAATTGTGTAAACTAACTGAAAATCAGTGAAATGAAGTGAAAAAATAACATTCTATGTAAATTAATAAATTATAGTTCCCGTTTTGTGGGTTCCTAGTGATTCTTAATAATAAAAATTTGATTAGGATATTTGAAAGAGGAATTCCCTTAATTGGAACAGGTAATTTCCAAAGTAAATTAAGAAGTTTCTTGACATTCATTTATTTGGAAATCAATTAAGAAATTTCTTAATTGAACTAAGAAATTTCGGAACAGAAAATTGAGAAATTAATAAAAGAAATTAAATTTTTTGTTCCGAAATTCCCTAGTTCAATTAGAAAATTTCTTAATTAATCTCAAAGCAAAGCTATACTAAGAAACTTCCTTACTCAGTTTGGAAATAACTTATTCTAATAAAGAAAATTCCTATTTCAAAAATTCTTATTATTGAAAATTACTAGACACCCGGAACATTAGTTTATAAACATTCTCATTTTATCAGATTGTTCATATTTTCGCTCCACTTTACATTCACTGTGTCACAATTATTGCTTTAACTTCAAGCAATACCAACTTTTCTTCACTATCCTTCTTCGTTTTTCAACGATGTTTTTATAAGTATTTCACATTTTCTGTTTATCAGGTTGCACCCCAAAACATACATTCGTCTGTGGTTAAGAAGAATATTTTATATAAAAAAAAATAACACATATTTGAAATGCATTAACAATTCTTTTCTAATAGAAAATATTCTTGATAAACAAAAATGCCAATGCGTCAAAAAATATACACTCAATTTATAATAAATATACGATGGACTGATTAAAATATAAAAACAACTTGTAATAGCACGTCATACCTTAAAAACACGCAGCAAATATATAAATAATAGCAAATTCGGATTAAATCACACTCCTTTTTACAACCATTCAATCAAAGTTTGATTGAATTTAGCTCAAAGTTGACGTTAATTTTTTTCAGGGTATTTATAATTTTCCCTATGAACCAACACATACTGTTCATCTCTTTCTTTCTCTACCTTGATAACATTGAAAAAGGAAAATGAATGCTGTCAATGAATCACAACTCCGAGAATAAAATAAACAAGCAATATATTAATTTCCAAACAAAAAATATTGTTGTCGATTCGAAACATGCAATGTCAACATCAAATACTTTGATTAAACACATTGGCACGGGCGTACGTGATCAGCGTGCGATGCCTTTGCGAACGCCGGAACCGCCCCACCACATGTCTCGTGATAAATGTAACAAACTTTTACTTCCGGTAGAGTTTGGCCTCAGTGTGAATTTTTGGGTTTTATATCAGTTACTCTTGCGTAGTGGTTGTGTTGTATTCTTCCCTCGTAACTGAGCCTAACGTCGCTTTGCAATTTGCAGTTGTATATCTCGAAGGGATATATTTTGTTTGTCGTATGTCCATCCAGAATCTCAACACATTCGGTAAGTGACGGTGAAATTGTCTCACGTTCGGAATTCTCCCGTCGCGCTCGAGAGACGATAAAATGGCGATGGCGTCTTTGTGGCGCGATGTGTTGCGTAGATGCGACATTTTCGTCCGTTACGTTCACGCAACGTCGTTTTCATAATCGTCGATTGACAAATCGCTAGGTGATATATAGCGAAAAAAGATATATATGAAGATTGATGATAAATAAAAAAGAAATATTTAAAAAATTATATATATTTTTTTGTTAAACTTGGACCAAAGTTCGACTCATTTGTTTTTTTCTTTCTTCTTCGCAGACCCCTTTGCAGATGCAATCAAGGGTTCAGATGATGATGTTCAAGACGGTCTCGTGCATATAAGGATCCAACAAAGGAATGGTCGCAAGACCTTAACAACGGTTCAAGGACTTTCCTCTGAATATGACTTGAAGAAAATCGTTCGGGCATGTAAAAAGGTAAGTCAGTGTATCTGGGACAATATCTTTCTTTCTCATTCTCTCCCACGCCCCACCCCCCCCCCCCCCCCCCCCCCCCCCCCGCCCCCCCCCCCCCCCCCCCCCCCCCCCCCCCCCCCCCGCCCCCCCCCCCCCCCCCCCCCTTCCCCCCCACCCACACCTGCCACAACCACCCCCCACTTCCCTCCTCTTCCGCTTTTTATTATTCCACCCGCGCTTCCTCTCCCCCCTCCCCTCCCCTTCTCTCCCCCCCCACCCCTCCCTCCTCCTCCTCCCCCCTCTCCCTCCCTCCCTCTCTCCCACACTACTCTTCCCA
>JABFOV010001041.1:0-28721 GCA_022817685.1 Aradophagus sp. ZL-2020
AGAAACACTATGAGAAATATGACTAAAATGAGAAAATACATGCAACAAATATTATAACACATAGTGTAACAATATATATAAATGGCAGATGTAATCAATTAACAAGAATGGGTACCAGTACTAACTATAATGATATTGTCCGACAATTTGTGTTTTGTTTATGTTGCTGTTTCTTTTTATTATTAGCATTGTAGTATTTTTTTTTTTTTTTTTTTTTTTTTTTCTAGTCATTAAATTATTATTAATCCTTACTGTTATAATTAACATTGTTTCAATCAACAGCAATAACCGTAAATTGTTTCAAACAAAACATTTTCACCCTCCTTTAAACATTGTTCTTATTCAACGTAATTTATAACTTGGAATAATTGATATTTGTTTCGAAGCGGAAATACAAAATAGGAGGGGAGGGGATATATTGTCGAAATTGGAGATTACAATGTGAAAGGCAGGCAGAGCGTTGAACGTAATGTAAATCCTCGGCGATTCTTTACGAACGGCCGGGGCAGCGTGGTTTCCACGGATGAGAGATAGCGCGATCCAACGGCCGCACGGTTTACATTCATTTGGTGTTTACGAGTCGTTTGGTATAAAAGAGAGATCCGCCGTTCTATATATACACGGCGCTGCCAGCGAGTTTATCGTACGCGCCGAAGAATACGTACGTATGATATTGAAACTTGTAAATTGCCGGGGGAATTCATAAAACTGTCCTTACGCGAGCGCCCACGCGCGGGGCCTGACGTACGCTCGGCGCGATTCAGAAAAATCAATTAATCGCCACAACGAGGTCGTTTCCTAGATTGCCCGCCTGAACGTTTCTAAAAATAGCGCCGCTATTTTAGATGCGTGTCAATTGCTTTCGCGCGCTTTTTCAAATTTGCCGCGCGACCAATCGAACGCGAACTGGACGCGCGACGAAAGAATGGCGGAAGAAATGAAAACAAAAGATTCGGGGTCGCGTCGAGGGCTGATGAACTCGGGACTGACGTAAATGAATCGCATCGGGCGTGCTTTGAGTCGTTCAAGCACGCGCGGGAGTGTTTTGTTTTTATTTCCGAAGCATTGTTCGGGATAAGAGGTTATGTGCGATTGTTATTCGAAGTAAGGCTAAGATAAAAAACAGTGTTAGAGCGATTCTTTGGATCTAGAGTCGAGGAGTTGGAATAGTTTTGAATTACAATTCCAAACGATTAAATTAATTGTTTGAATAATAATTTTATAACTGAACGTGTAAAGGTTATGTTTATTTTGTAACGTTATTCAATTTAAATTTTTATTCAAAAAAATTCTAGTCCAATAATAAAGGTTGAAGAATCATCTTAATTCTTTACTAATTAACCCCTTTCTCTCTATTTTGACGTATCTTTTTTGAGGTTATGGTAGATTCGAAAAAAGGAAGTTTACGGTCTAGACTTCAAATTATTCACTCCAACTTTTTACAGATTATATTAAGATTAATATTGATAAACTTTAAAATAATTATTTTAAACTTTCTTATTCTAAACGCTTTTTCGCGCTTGCGCGCGGAACATCGGTTCAAACAATCGAGGATTAATAAGCGTTGCTCCGCAATTTCCCCGTGCCGAAAATGTACGCGTGCGCTTTACATTAACCGCTATTATCGTCTCGCACTTTTTGCTGCGGGGACGAAAGCGGTATTTGCGATAAAAAATGGCTCCGCTACCCAAGGATAGTCGCTGATGCTTCTGTTGATAAACATGCGTGATCGTATCTTACATTTCGCCCAACGACATTGCAATTAAATGCCGTCGAAAATCGTTTCACTTTTTCTTTTCCTTTCTGTTTCGTTTTTAACCACTGTAATTCATATAATCACTTGCGCAAAATATGTTTAAATATTAGAAAAAAATATGTATATATATTTAATACTTGATGTCTTATATTTGACAGTTGGAAAATATCTGCTACAAATTTATCAACATTTATAAAATATTTTAATTACAGAAATTTATTTATAGAATATTTTACGGGCACTTTAATGAAATAACTTTTCGTTGAAAAGTCGTTTCGACCGTTTATGGAGTTATTTAATAACACAATCGTAATTCGTAATGATTTTAAATGGCAGTCACTGAACGTCTATGATTGCAGTTTAAAGCGCGACACTTATGAAAACGATATTTCTTCGACGAATGTCGATCGTCAATTGTTGCGCTTAAAACTTTCCCGCTTAATTTTGATTATTCAAGAGTGATCATTGTTGTTGATCACTAATAGCTTATTATTTATGACGGATCATGTAATATTAATCTTATCTGTAGAACGATTTGACGCGCGTCGTTTATTGAAATAAAGCAGACGGATATAACAGTTAATTATCACATAGTTGAGGTCGACATAGTTAATATATGTTTGATAATATATTTGATAATATTTGTTTGTAATTTTGAATGAAAAGTGTATGTTTTCGTTGACTTTCAGCACATTTTCGGTCAATTTTAATTATAAATAAAAAAACATATTAACATAAAGTTTTCTTGTATTTTTCATGTAAATAATTCTATTTTTTTTATTGTCAAAAGTGTTTATTATTTATTCAGTTATTATTACTCCTTTTATGTTATTGTTTGTTTTTATTACTGTCATTGTTATATTGTTATTATTGTTTTACAATTATTTTCTTGTTATTACTTTTTTCATTGTTTTTATTTACACACTTACTGTATAATATATCAAATAAACATTTTCGAAACGGCAATTAATAAATTGAAATACCAATTATTAAATTGAAATTGTATAACATGCACTGCAATTGTTTTAAAATTTGTTTCATTTATAATACTTTGACGTAACCCCCTATGCACAATTAACTTTAATTGTTAAGTTACATCATCAGTGCACGTGTGACCATTGACTACACCGCGAGAAGTAATTGATTCAAAAACGGTACAATAATTATTAATTATAATTGTATTAACATTAATATTAAAATCATTCCAACTGAATTTGACTTTATTCGATGAAATAATTCGTAATATTTTCATAATAATATATTCTAAATATACTAACATTATATTTTTCATTTCACTAACTTTTTTTGCTTGCTTTTACTTTATTTTACTAATATATATATAAATAAATCAGTTCAGTAATTTATAATTTATATATAAAAAAAAAAAAAAAAAAAAAAAAAGAAAATTAAAACATCTAACAGATTTGAACTTAAAAAGCGCGGGCGAAAGGCATGTAAACATTGAACGTAAACAAATGAAGGCAACGCTTTTGATTTATTCTTTATTTGTTTTCATGCTCCCGTCCTTATTTAATGCAAGTACACTTGTTTAGGTGCAACTTAAAATCGCCCTCCGCGTGCCCTTGAAAGTAGAACGAACGCATTCCCGACTTTTTATTGCTGTCACTTGTTTCCGACCAAAAATTGATTTCGCTGGCTGGTACTTTAGTCGATTGACGCGAGTTTAAATTTAAATGGATTCGAACTTGTTGAAGCCCAACCTTAATTGCAAGAACCCAACACTGACTTGGCAAAATATCAAGTCAACTTTTGACTTCCATCAAGCGATTTCGCCTTGTTTCGCGTTGGAATAAACCGTGCGCAAGTAAATACACGTTTAACAAGTTTTTAATACAATAATTTAATAATTGTTTTTAATTTCATTTCAATTGTTTCTTTTGTTCAATATATAAATAAATTTGTATGACAAGTGAAACATGTTCATGATAATTGAAATCCGCTTATTAAAACAATCATTAATTACCAACTGACTTTTTAAATTTTTTTGTCCGAAACTAGTTTAAAATAACAACAACATGAAATCCGAAGAAAATCAACACTTTGTCAACGTTGTTATTAATAGAACTTCAGTGATTTATACGTCATAAATATGAGAATTGAAAAATAACATCGAGTCGGATAATTTAATCTTAATCGAATATAAAACGTTTGGTTTGAATACGTTTGACGAGCGAGAGTGAGATCAAAATTATTTTCTGTCGCAAAAATGTTGTTCACTGTTTTTACATAATAATTAAATTTTGTTGCGAATCAAATGTAAACTCATTCGTACGAGCTTGGTATATTTTCGCGATAAAATGACGTTAATCTCGCCAATAAAGATAATTAGTTTTTATTCGGCGCGCTGATTGAAACGTATAAGATGTAATTTGTTATTTCGGTTGACGAAGTTCATTTACAATATTTACAAATTATAATTTAATGCTTTTTAAATGAAATACATTTCATTCGGACTTTTTCTGTTATTAATTATGAACAAAATTAAGTTTTAGAGGTAAAATTAATGATGCAAATAATCTGAAGCTTTTAATTGAACGATATCTTTTGATTCATTAATAATATGCAGAAATTCAATGGAAAATTTTATTAATTTGTAAGAAACTGATTATGTGATATTTGTTGAATGCGTAACAATTAGTACAAATATTTGGGAAATTAATTTAAACGCGGTATACTTATCAATGGATATTTAATATTGCATTTACCCCAGTGAATGGAGCCTGGCATTGATATGTCTGTCTTTGTTAAACGCGCAAACCGCAAAACATTCTTCATCTTATTTCTCGGGTCTGGCTTCTCTGGCCCCATTACGTCTCGTTAAATACAGCAATGTCTTAAGCTACTAACACCTGTTTTAGCTTCAATCGACGAAACATTACGGTGCAATAACATCTGATAAAGATTATCCAGTGAAATGGATATATGTATCAAAACAAATCTTATATCCAACTTTGCAATATAAAGAAAGAATGGATTTATAGTGTGACATTTTATTGCTGTTTTTTTGAATCAACTGAATGTAAAAAGTTGTAGAAATAATGAATTATTATAATTAAAACGTTGGAAAAATAATGGTAATCGTGAATGATTATTTAATAATGTAAATTTATTAATGTAAAAGATTCGAAAAATATATTAGATACCAAGTAACATGAAAGTTTGTTATTTTAACAAAAAGTATGTCACCTTAATATTCACACTTTTAATTTATTTAAATTAATTTTATGGAATTTACACAAACACTAGAAAAATGTTTATCTAAATTGAAATACATTTGAATATTTTCTGAAACATCATTTCTGAACGATGAATAAACAAACCTCAGCTACACTGCAAAAAGAAAAACTTCAATTTTTAATTAATATAGTAAAATTAAAATTGAACTTTCAAATGTTAATCAGAGAGATTGTTCTAGATTCAAACGCATATATTATTGATTAAAATTAAAAGTTGAATTTTAATTTCACAGTATATTAATTTAAAATTAAGGTCTTATTTTCAAAACGCATGCAAAAAAAAGTAATATCTTTAATCTATTTTTCTTGAATAATCTATTTTTCTACATTTTAAAAAGGTTGTAAAATCATATCAAAATTATATCATGAAATACAATCTGCAATCTTAAAATTGACCCTAACTCAACAAATGGCTCTTTCAGATCAGCTGTTGGTGTGACATGGATGTGAGCTTCACAAACGTGTTGGAAGGGGCTCGCCAGTACTTCCAGGGATTGCCCGTGCCGAGCACGGCCAGTGACACGACGCTGTCTCACAATTTGACAACGACGACGTCGTTGCCATCAAGTTCTTACAAGCATGAGCCGGCGCCAAGCAACGCGTCAAACGCTTCCGCGAGTTCGAACCAAGAGATGCAAAGGTACCCGGAAAACAGACCGGACGAAAGCTTTGCGACGTCGTACTGGAACACTAGCGACCTCAACGAATTGCGCGCCGTCGAGCCCTGCGCCCCGGCGCCAACCAAGGTCGAGGTTCCTGACACAAGGCCTAGCAACGAAAGCGCCCCCTTCGACGGCAACTCCAACTCCGTCGAGTTAACCGAGATGCAACCTTCGTGCAACAGAGTACCAGAGTACAAACAATTGACAAAAAGTTCCGACAGTCAAATGCAGTCACCGGTGCCAGTGTATCAACAACTCAACAACGTCAACAGGACTCAATATTCCTCGGCAGAGAACGTCTCGAATCGTTCGACGTACGTTCAACAGAGGCCGCAGTACTACCCGAGATACCATCACCCAGACATCACCAAGAGTTCTCCAGTACCACATTCGCAAAACTCAACGTACCCCGTGACGAACACGTCCAACAGTATATCCAGAGAACAGAGGAACTCACCATCAATCGCGCAGAACCACGCCTTGGCCATGGACAACCAGCGACTGTCTTATCCGAATGCAGTTGGAGCCCAGTGTCAGAGCCAGCAGACCTATCACAACGCTTCGTACCATCGCGGCAATTCCCACAATCCGGAGGTCATTGCCTTGCATTCGACCAGCAATAACACCCACCCCTTGTCTTCCACGTCGTCATCCAGTCACATTCCGCATAATCCTCCAGCTCACATTCCTCCATCACACCTGCCATCCGCGTCCCCCGTCGCCTCTTCCTCCTCATCCTCCTCATCGTCCTCCTCTTCGTCGACCTCGCAACAGCCGCAGCACCCTAATGCCAATACTAATCCGTATCAAGGCAGACCGATCGACGTAAATCACAGCTCGCAACCGCCACCTAACAGCCAACAAGTACACTATGCCCAAGCACCATCCAACTACCACTCGGTAGCATCGCCTTCGCTGCACAATCCACATGCGTCGCCGCACAACACTCCGGAATTCCAACCGCACTCGCCAACCTATCCGCCACCCTCGCCAAGATCGATGTCCTACAACACCGTGTCGCCCACGCCACAGCAGTACCAAAACGTCGGCAACTATCCCAATTCTTATCATACTACGGTGTCCGCGCAGTCTTCGTACCATTCCTTCCAAAAATCATCGCAAAGCGCTTATTACTCGTCCATCTCGCGGCAGGGACACTGTGGCCAGCCTACGATGACACCACCGGTGCCAAACTCCTCGTCAGTTGCTGGTTATCCACAACAAAATTCGAGCAAAACTGTCGCGTGCAATGGAACCGCGGATATCAAACGACCAAACGAACCCACGTACGCCACTTATAGCAACGTTCAAAACACTCACAACCTTCCACCTATCGCTACATTTTCATCGTACCACTCGAGCAGGAATTCTCGAGAAATCATGAGAAAGAATCAACAATCGCCACAAAGACAGAGGACGAAAGGTGGTGTAGTCGTCAACGGTCGTGTCTCGACCCCAGCTAGTTGCAGCTACCTTCAGTACATGCAAAGCTATTCTACCTATGCAACGACCATCGCGCCTAGTCACCGAGTCAACAACTCTTCCAGCAGCACCACCGTAGCATCGATCGGCTCTCCTTATGTATCTTCCGAATCGTCTGTCCGGACGGATAACTATCCAGCGAAAGATTACTCCCCGTTGAACTCGGCATCGCCCAGTCAGGTCGCACAGACTGCAGCGACCCCTTCACAAACCAACGGTACTTTGATTAAGAAACGTGAGTCACCATTGGATTTGTCTGTGAAGACTGTAAAGACGTCGGCCGACTCGACAGCTCACGATGACTTAGATAGTTCTGATAGAAGCCACTCTATGATGCCGCCACAGCAGTTACTTTTGACGTCCAACGGAAGAATCCCGATGACGAGGCCAGCGACGCCCGTGCGTGCGCCTAAAGTGGAGTTTTACCCTGATTTCAATTCTACGCCACTGCGAAACGCTCAAATCCAAGCTCAGGCTCCGGTACAGAATCAGAGACTTAAGGCCAATGCCCAGCAGGGATACCAACCGCTGCCTCACATGTCGACTTTCAAGAAAAGCTCACTGCCCAATCCAACGTATTATCCTACTGACCCACTGCCTCGCACGTCGCGTCATCCTGCCATGTTGGACAACAATAAACCGGCCATGCAACAAAATTACGGCTCAGATTCTAGAAAGTATTACCCTGTCCAACAAGGTTTAGTACGGGAACAGGCATCTTTGAAAAGAGATGCGCCTTTTGGTATTGGTGGTCCGAGCAACAAGTACATGAAAATCGACACCTGGGATCATTCTCATGCCGATAAGCAGGCGCAGAAACTCAATGAATTTCAGAAACGTCATGACTTGAGTCCACCGATGCCATTATCAAATGGCAAGATGGTGTCACCGGCGAATTTCGAGCAGAAGAATGATATGCAGTTTGCGTTGGAAGCTAATCGATATCCAAATCTTTGTGATAAGAAGAATTACCCGGACCCAGTGATGAGCTCATCCTCCTATATTCATCCTACTTCCATGTCCAGTGCATTTGCAGCAGTACCAACGTCTACCAGTACAGTCTCTTACTCGACGTACCGTTCGTCGACGAAGGTGTCACATTATGGGCCGCCGTCTTCTGGTGGTGTTCCTCCTACGTTCGAGCAGCCTGTAAATACTGGAGCTGATAAGAGGATTTTGAATCGTTTAAGGAATAATTTGGAAAATAAACAGAAAGAAGAGATGTACAGTCAACAACCGGGTTTGACTAATCACAACCAACAAAGTTTTCAAAATAAGGTAGGTTAATGCATGTAATAATAATAAAAATATTTGGTAAAAGTAATGAAATGAAAGTAGTGAAATGAATATTTTTAAGATTTCATTCTGCAATATGCAATAGATTTCATTCTGCAATGCAAAGTTAAAATTCGTTTAAAAAAACGATTGCAAGTTTGCATTCCATTATAAAAAAACTCTCTATTTATAATTGTGTGTTTAGGTGGTAGCGCCAGTGGAGCCGAAAACAAATATCGGACGCCATAATCTGTCTCCGTTTACTGCTGCAAGTCTTCTAGAGCGCAACAGCAATACTCCGCCGCATTATAAGTTCTACGTTCCGAAAGCCGTGGATTCCATAACGCAAGATGTGACCCGTGGTACTTACGCTTCGCGGGTAAATTCGGCTACTACTCTAGCTATCAAAGATGATCTCTTATGTTCGCGTGATTCCGAAAATCAAATTTACCGTGACAAGGACGATGGCTTAGCTGCAATATTGGCTGCAAAAATAAGAACGAAAGCAGAACTTAAACAGGTTTGATAGCTGTTCTGCAAGTACTTCTTTTCTAACAGTGCAATCTCATAAAACATAACCGTTTACGCTTATTTCTTCTGAAAGGACACGCGTAAGGCGTTGATTCGACTTATCTTTTGTATATTTTATTACTTATAGTAATTATTGATATTCTTACAGGTCGGAATCAATCAAAACACTTGGAAGTCATCGTCAATGATGCATCAAGAACAAATAGTTACTCCTAAAGGTAATTTTAATAAAATACAATTTCATTTTAATGCATCTAGTCCAAAAAAAAATAGTAATGTATTAAAATTATGTTCTAAGCTGGTATCATAGTTTCATTAATTAATTAATTAATTAATTTATTTATTTATTTATTTATTTATTTATTTATTTAATTGTTTACACAAATCCAGCGGGCATTAGCCCATTGAAGGATTACAAAATAATAACAGTAATATAAAATATACGGGTAAAAAAAAAATAAAAAAAAAAATAAAAAATAAAATATACGTTAATTATTCTAACAATTAATTAGTTTCATATTCACATAATGAAACTAAAAATTAATCTAAAAATGTTTATAAACTCAATACAATTAAAATTGCTTTAATAATAAGAAAACCCAGATTTCTATTAGTTTCCTTAAAGATTTATTAGAAAAAAAAGTTACATTGTTTATATTTTACAGACTCCGAGACAGCTTCAACTTCTGCTCCCAATTCCGTATCATCTGCTGGCAGTCCTCCTAAGCTAACTTGCGAAAAATCACCTTGCAGCACGTTACCGCGTAGAAGATTATTTTCAAAATCTGAAGAAGAGAACATATTGTTGGCAGCAACGACACCAAGTGCGTCTTCTGCGATGGTGTTGCCGCCGTCTATATCACCGCGCGCCGTTGGGCCCAGAAGTTCATCAGAAACGTCCGTGTTTGATTTTCGAGAGAGCGATTCGGAGAGTGAAATGCCAGTGCTGGAGAGACAAACACTCGAAGAAATGAGAAGAGACCGTAAACAACTTTCCAAAGTTCAACCTCCAATACCACTCAACGATGCAATGGGCTTAGATACCGAGTCTTCTCAAGATCTTGTTAAAATAGAACTCAAAGTAAGATTGCTTTATTCTGTGATTTTAGTGTTATCTCAATTTAATTATTGAACGTTTAGACTAAATGTTTTAAATGTCTTTAGTAATAAGCTTTTTACAATGATGCTGGTGTGAACTAATAACTATATAAATTTTGTTTATTATATAATTTTGGTAAAACAGTCATGATTTAGTTTTAAAATATGTTAATACCAGTTTCAAAAAAAAAATAATGGCTTTTGTAATGTAACCACTTTAATATTTTTACTGTTCATTTATATAACTCTCAGTTTTGTGAGATTTTTTGAGTTAATCACTGACTACTTGTTTTTAGGAGAACGACAAGGCAGCAGAAATTGATCCATTTTGGTCAGCAACATGTGATAAATTTATGGAACAACTCCGCTATGGCGATTCGTTGAAAAAACGTGGACGAAAGAAGAAAGGTGATGAGACGTCGCCTGAACGTAGCTCTGAAGGTACAGTTCCCACACTTTTGCCAGAGAACATCAAGCAGGAAATCCTGGACGAAACGAGCGATCAAAACTGCAACGAAAAACCTCTAGATCCACCGAAACTCGTACCAATAGAAATAAAGCAGGAACCAGAAGAAATCCCAGTGGTGTTGCCAGACCAAACTTCAACACCGAAGAAAGACGCTCGCGCGGAGAAACAAGAAACGCCGAAGAATAATAAGTCATCTGGTGAGGATTCCGATGAAACGCCATTGATCAAACGAGCGACGAAAAAGAAACAGACGAAGCAAAAAGAAAACACAAATCCAGACCCAGAAGATGACGATGATTTATCACCAGGTAGAAAACGCATGACTCGTCGAGGAAGTCGAATAAAACTAGAGTCCTCGAGTGAGAATGACAGTTCGAGCGAAGACAGTGAGCCGGACAATTCGACGCTGAAATCAAGCGTAGCAGAAAGGTTGCGGGTACGCAAACAAAGTGGTGCCACCACCGAAGGTACTGGAACCACTAAAGGCATGAAACTTCGGTCAAGGGATAATACGCCTCAAAAGCCCAAGTCGGAGCCAAAATCACCACAAAAGGGCCTAACGCAAAAGTCAAAACCAAAACCATTGTTCGGCGATGGCAGCGATTTCCGTCCCGGCTGGGAAGAGGAAGTTTATGTATATAAAAAATCGCTGAGAATGCCAACCAGATTGATCACGGTTTCCAGGCCATCTCGCTTCCATAGACTGTCCACCTCATTGCCGGATTTGGACCCAGCATCGCCATCCTTGTCTGTCTCAATGGACAGTGCAGACGTTTGCCTCAACCGAAAACGTGGCACCGACAGCGATTTGGAATCCAATTGCAGCTTCAGTATGAAAAATGATGATGAGGAAGCGACATCATCAACAACGATTTCTTGTCCAACGAAACTCGGTAGGGCAAAAGTAGAGGTCGGTGCTACTTCGTCGATTGTCGATGTTCTTGCGCAAAAAGTGGGTACTGGGAAGAAAGAAGTGAAGAAAAAGGTGAAAGAAAAGGAGAAAGAGAAGGAAAAAGAGAAGACGAAGATCTTGAAGAAAAATAGCAATGAGCCAGAACTACTGCCCACGCCGAGTTTGGCGCCACTTCTGACGGAAGAAAGTTCATCAAAAAAAGGCAAATCACCGCTGAAAAATAATAAGAAGCCGATTAAAGTCACGGACTCGTTTTTGTTAGGTTATTTTAGGAAAGAAACCGTCAACAATTTCCGCGACGCGTTTAAGAATAATCATACGGTTCCCAACGAATTCTCAACATTTGTACTGAAAAGTAGAACGAGAACGGAAACAAGGGTTATGAAGAAACAGGCAACTATTAAAGAAGTATTTGGAGAGGATAGACCAGCTTCAGCACCACCTATGCAGAATCATGCAGGTCTGTTACAAGTTTAATGTTTTGTACATTTCATGCAATGATATTCTTGTTAAAATATATCATAAAAATGTATGTTTTTTAGTATTGAAATAAGTTTTAAGTAAAATGACAAGTAATGGTTGATAAGTGGATAATGAGTTCCTTAATATCCAAGATTAATAATTGCTTTTATTTGATGAAATAGAAATTTAATGTAATGAATTCTTTTTATTCTTTTTTCAAGGGGATACATCTCAAGATGATGATTCTCAGAATGAATCAAAAAATTCAGTTGTTCCGGTGAAAACGCGCACTTTTAAGGAAAAGGTCGTTTCACGGCTACAAAGTGCAGGTATTTTGAAAAATTCGAAAAATAAAGCCAACACAAAAAAGGAATCTGCAACAAAGAGGAGACGGAAAGACTTATTGAAACCATTGTCAGAGAAAAAGTTGAAGAAAGTGAAGAAAGAAGTCAAGGATGAAGACGAAGAGCAAGAAGAAGAAGACGAGGAAGAAGATGATGAAGAAGATGAAGAAGACGAAGGGGATGAAGAGGAAAACGGAGATATAGCACGAGAAAACAACGAACAAGAAGCTGATAATAACGACGATGTTGAAACTCAAAGTAAGAAAAAGTTCAAGTTCCGAACAGGCAGACGAAAATTCCGCTCTGGCTTCGATTACATCAGAAAGAAAAAGAAGCCGCCACTGAAAAAGGATGAAATTTTGCCTAAGGAGAAGAAGAGGGTGCGTTGAGTGGAATGATAATTAGATTTTCATTTCATTAAAACAAATGTTATTTTAAGAATAATGAAAGCAATTTTTATAATGATAATTACGCGATTGTAAACGATTGTAATATTTTTAGCATGGTATACCGCGGTCGAATCCAGAATGCGTTGCAGATATTCAAGCTGAAATCAGAACTTGGGTTATTAAAAAAGGAGTCGGTGAAACTATTTTACATAGAGCAGCTCGACTTGGTTACACTGTAAGTGCTTCATAATTGCAAATTAAAATTGTTATACTGCAAAACATTTTAATTTTATTGTAAGAGTTTAATTTGTTTCAACTCACGTATTTTAAGTAAAAACTACAATTCAAATGTATTTCCTATGAAATTATATTAAATTAAAACTTCTTTTGATACTAATCTTTGAACATGTAATTTTCAAAGGATGTGGCAGCGTATTGTTTGGAAAAACTTAACTGCGCAGCAAGTCCCAAAGATAACGCAGGGTATACTCCTCTTCACGAAGCTTGTGCACGGGGTAATTTAGAAATAGCAAAACTTCTTCTTGCTTATGGGGCCAATGTTAGCGACAGTGCCAATGGTGGAATAAGGTAATTTACCGTGTTTAGAAAAAAATGCTTTAGAAATATTTTTTGACTACACATAAGGGAATATTAATATCTTTTATGAAACAAATGTGTTCTGATTTTCTTTTTTATTTTTGCAAAATTGACATAACTATATTTTTTTAGGCCATTGCACGAAGCAGCAGAGAACGGTGATGCAGAACTTGTACGTTTGTTACTTTCTTATGGTGCTGACCCTCTTTTGGCCACGTATTCTGGTCAAACGCCATTGGCTTTAGCCAGTGACAATGAAGCATATCGAGTCCTCCAGCAACATATCGATGATATTCAAGGTCGTAGGAACGTACCTTGGCATTTTCAAGGCCCTTGCTCCATTTTTGGTAAATATTTAACTATATCACTAAAATTTGAATTTTTTTAAACATTAGTAAAACATTAAAATATACAAAATATACGAATATCGCCATCATTTAAATTAACTCTAATGACAAAAAGTATTTAAATTTTTTAATTTATTTACTCTATTAGAAATGTATCTTTCTTGAATCAAAATTGATCAAAATTGTAATTCATTAAAAATGAACGTTTTCTTGACATATTGTCGAGATACTAATAAGCAGATCAAGCATCTCATGATCACACTTTTAACTAAATCAATTGATTGATAGATCCACAAAATACGGGCTTCAATCCTCTGGATAATCCTCCGGAGAGTCTGACTGAGGCGGAACTAGATGAAGTTGAGATGGAGGTAAGTGACGTGAATTTGCCCGTGCTGTTTACGCTGTCGAACGAGCAGGATAAATGGATCCTTTTGCCGGACCTGATGACGGCGCTCAAGATGAAGAGTCGTGACGCGCTCTTGCGGCAAATCAATCCAAAAGCGCCGTCCGGCCCGCCGGCTGTGGCGCACCGTGATGTCATGCGTGAAATGAAGCTCGCGGACTTCCTCGAGCAGTCGCGATGCTGCCACCTGATGAGCGCGGGTGAGAAGATCAATGTGCGGGGGTCCAAAGTCACGCTCATTAAATACAACGAAAGAGTCAGGTCTCTCTTAAACGTCGAACGAGTTGTCATCAGTCTTAGGTGACAAGAAGTAAAGCCGGAAAGTGCGCAACACTCGGCTTCCCGGCTTGTTAAACCGTCCGCTTCTTCGTCCTTGACAAATCACGACAAACTTAATAAAAAAGTACGAAGCAAACGAGATTAATCGACAGCTAGCGAACTTTTTTTTATCTTTCTTCTTCCTTTTCTTTTTTTCTTCTGTTTTTCTTTAATCTCGTCTTGTTACTTTATATCATTCAGCGAAAGTTTCAAAATACGAATGATGCTGGAATCATTGTCAAATTACATCACTTTAGTTAAGTTTATTAGTTGTTACGGTAACGAAACTTTGACGTCGTTGGTTGTTTTATTTTAACGCGTTAGATTCAAACACTTGAATATATAACGAACGACTGATTGATTCAATTCGATGATTACATAGACTGCGATTTTTATATAAGTGACACTGTGAAAGTCTATGCTAAGAGGAAATCATGGAAGTTGATCAACAATTTCTTCGTTGTCATTTATATTACCTGATTGTCAGCGAATTTGTTTATACAAATTTTGGAGTGCAATTTGAACAAAAAGATAGTCTTCAATTAAGTAATTGTTGATGATAATTAATATTCTTATTCGTAGTAACAAAGCTGTTCACGTTGTGTTAATTAATTAATTGTGTTTAATTAATTCGTAAATGTGTTTTTAGTTATCATTTGGTTATTGTTCATTGGTGGTTCACATAATTATGAATAATTTATGTTACTTTATAACTTTCCTGTAATTTAAGTGAGGAAATTCCTGATGATTCCTCAATGGAATATTATGAGATAAAAATCACTTGACTTAACTGACTGACCACTTGATTTGACTGAAATTTAGTGACGACTGTTAATAGATTTAAATTTGTAAGTCTATTGTTCAATTAATTTACAAATTAACTTTATCTACAAACTGTCGAAAATTGTAGAAAATTTAGTTATGTGTGGCAACTATTAATCTTGAGTTTACATCTTCCAAGTGATATCAATTATCAATTCCAACGTAGATTGTGCTTTTATTTTAAATGTTTAATAAATTTGAAATACCTTTTTATTGTTATTTTCATCGTTAATAACTCATTGCAATAAATTAAAAAAAAGTAGATAAATGAAGTCATTGTCATTTAGAGAAATTAAACAAAAATGAGTTTTCGTTAACAAAAAATGATATTGTTAGCTAATTTTATTTAAGCGTTAATAAACTATTGTAAAATTTGTTAATATAACAATTGTATCGTTTTATGATGTTGTAATAATTCTAAAATTAATTATTAACATTCTTTTAAGTACAATTTTTATTTGAGACAAAAACTCACATTTTAGTTTTATCAAATCGTTTCAGACATATTCTTAAATACTTCGATTTCGTTTTGACCATTATAAAATTAAATTGCGAAATTAAAGGATTAAAAATCAGTGTTCTAATTCAATTTATCAAAAACTGTCAAATACTCCAAAATTTGTGAATCACTCGTTAAATTCAAATGGTTATCTTTATGCGTTGAAATATTGTTACTTTATGAAAGTTTGAAAAATATGATATTTATAAAAGTACAAAAGTGTGATAAGCATTTAAATTGATCACACAACTGAAAAGCAAATAAATTATCAGTTGAATTTGATGGTCTTTTCTTGATGCGATGTTAGCAACGGTGCAATGAGCTGTTTAAAAGAAAAATCGAGACTATTAACGCTAGTTGAATTAAGAGTGCTAATTTAACATTAAAGAATTAATATTAACAAAGCAGCGATCTGTGACACTGTAAACTAGAATATTTATTTTATATAGATACTTAGAACAATATTTTTATTGAAAGCAAAACCGAACGGAATAAAGAAAATAACAAATGCTTTTTAGAAATATATTTTAAAGAACTGCCGCTGAGACAATAGACCGCGCAAGACGCAAATAGCCAAATACTTTTTTTCCTCTCCTTGTTTCATATTTTTAGTATCATTTTAAACCAATTAAACGAAATAATAAAGCAAAACAAAAAAAAATAAACAATGAAAAACAAAAAGAAAACGAAGCGAAACGACAAGAGAAAGAAATGGAAAAATGGAATTTTTCAATGTGCATTTGTAACAAAATCTTATACAAAAGCATTCATACTTTTATACATTTTTATTTGCTGCTTTGTATATCTTTTTGATGTGAATTAGGAAGTTGTCGTTACGAATATAAATAACGACAATATTTAGGGGTATTTATCGTAGTTGAAAAGTGCAATCGGAATGTGCAACAATACTCTTAAGTCCTGATGGAAAGATGTTAAAATGTAGGTTCGAATTGCACAAAATTGATGCAACGTGCTGTATGTGATCGTGACAAATTAAGAATTTGATCGAGCAGCTATCAAGTCGTGCAATAAGTTACATTCGTTCAGTTGCTGTAATGTAACATACGTAACTACTTACTTGTACTTATGTGAACGGATTGTTAAAGTACCGTTAATTTTAAAATAATTGTAATCAGCCTCAGGGAAGTCTATATGTATTCTCAATATTCATAAGGAAAGTAGGACAAACTTCAGGATCAAAATGAAACAATCCTTTGTACATAACTCACTTATATCCGGTATAGGAAACATGTAAATTCCTGTGTCAAATCCTATTTCATTTTTTATCTTTCATCAAATGGAAAACAAATGTGCAAAATCACGTATTGTTTTATATCCAAGAAAAACATATGTGATAAATAATCAAATAATTAATTTTATATGTTCTGGTCGATTGATTGCTTATAAAATGCTTAAATTATATAACATGTTAATTGCTGTATACTTTGTGATACTTCTCTCTCTCTTGTTTTTTCTTTTTTTCATTGCATTTCTTTAACTTTAATTCATTGTTTTATATTTGTTTAATTTTTGTATTTTATATCAAGAAATTTCGTTTCATAAAAGCGTAACAAAGTACAGGTAATGCAAATTTTATCTCTGTATTATTATCTGTGAACATATATATATAATTATATATAAATGCTTTCAGTTTGAAAATAAAAAATGTAATAATGGATTCAATGTGGTTTTGTAATATATTATCAAAGGGTAAACTTAAGAAGCACATTTCCTACATCTGTTTTCCTTTTTCTTGTAAGTAATGTACGTATCGTTATAGATATTATTAACGAATATAGTCGAGCCCTTTGAATCTGAATTTTTAATGAATATTAACTGACAAATTTGTAACTGAATGAATAACAGTAGTTATGATTGAAATATAACGCGATACATTTTAATGTCATATTTTGATGATATGTACATAATACAATCATCTTTGATTGCTACGACTGTCAACTATGAATGTCCGCTTTTTTAATTATACCATAGTACTGGGTTGTAACCCTCTACTTGTATTTATATATATACACACAAAATATATGTATATACAGTGTATACATAATTTCATAGATCTTATAATGTAATAATAAACATTCAAACGCTTTTGGAAAAAAAAGAATGGCAATTTAAGCAGATAAATTATAAAGCACAGTTATATAAGGGGAATGGGGGCAGTGAACATCTATATATATGTATATATATTTATATATATGTATATACATATATATGTATATATACATGTATGTATATATGTATGTGTGTACGCACGTACGTACCACACATATGTATGTATTTATATTATTTCTCAAACATAAGTTTATTGTAAAAAGCAATTAAAAAATAATAAAAAAGAAAATAAAATTTTCTCATGTGAATAATACAATTATCTTATGGTTGATTGAATTTTCCTTATCATTGTTCATAAGTGTGAAATTTGTTTCTTAGTAAAATTCCTCCTTTTTAAATACATTTGTAAAATAGTTTGTTTATTAAATAAAAAACAAATTATTTTTATGGATCAATGTTTATTATTAAATCCTATAATTATTTTTTTTAAAGATACAACATTTGCATAAAAAATAATTATTAATAAGAAGAATAGGTACGTCATTTAACATTTCATGTTTATGTTTATTCAACAATAGCTTACTTTCAACTTTTTAAACGCTCGTAAGTTATTTTTTTCTATCAGTTTTTGAATTAAACTTTAAAAATATTGTTTGAAATATTAATTAATTTCTTACATTTAATTATTCAATAACTCATTTAATGAAAACAAGTTTTTTTAACATCGAAAACAAATGAAAAACTAAATCGCTTCTCAAAGATGATACAAAATGATAGGTATTTATAATGCCATTTTTAGATTTATTGATTATTGAATGTATTAATGAAAATCATTTTTTTAAATATATAAACAGTACTTTAATTATTTAATGCAATGTTAATATTAACTCAGGTATTATCTATATGTTATACACGTAACTTATACATATAACTTAAACTTTAAATTTGCTAAAGCATTGCTTTAGCACTTTCAATATCTTTTATCATTTCATCTATTTCTTCAAAGTAATAATGTTGCTTAGCAGTAGTCAACAATTCCTGGGCCAATTCATAATTATTCCATAAGAATTCAAATTTCGCCTTTTTTATTAAGTGTTGAGCTTTAATCATGTTTTTTTTTTCTACTATTGACTCAAGAAGTGATTTCCCTTCTGGCTTTTTTACCTCATTTTTTAATAATGGTTTTTGTGCATTAGATTCAGTATTTTTATCCTCATTATTGTCAATGTCTGAATCTGAATCTGAAAACTCTTCTGAATTTTCTTCATTTTTTGATAACTTTCTTTGAGTTGGCTTGTTTGTATTTTCTGTAGCAGTTTTTATAGTGCCACCTTCAATGTCGTTAAGTATTATACTTGACAAGGAAGTATTTCTTTTCTTAGAATCCTAAAGAGAAAAATATAATCAGAACGTGTGTCTAGTGAAATTTCATTTAATTTGGGTTTTTATACTTATAAATTTTCAAACCTGTAACCGCGTAAAAAATAATTTAATAAATAATTTGATATACAAAAAGAAAAAATATTAAATTAACTTACAATCGACAAAACATTCATACTGATGTTATTCAGTGACTTGCTTACTGCGCCACTTTTTTGCATTCTTCGTTTAAACTGACATGCATCAACGGTGTGGTTTTTTCTTTTACAATATGAACAAATTTTGCCATAAGCTTTACAAGCACCTTTGACTGTGCTATGCTCTTTCGCACAATAATTACAAAATTTCATAATTCCATTTTTTCCACTACTTATCTTTATATCATTCAGTTTTAATGGTAAAAATTTATTGGTACAGCATTTGTCATCATGACCTGCTGTATTGCAAAACGCACATTTTTGGTTTTGTGTACGTATTTTTGCTTGTGGCAAGATTGCTTTTATCATGCTTTGATCACTTTTTTTTGGACAGACTTTTTCCGTGTGATTTTGGACACCACAGTTTGCACAATATTTGCCAATAGCTGGACAAAATTGTCCATCCAATTGGTGAGGATCACCACAAAACAAGCAACTTATAGATGTCACGTCATTTCCTTTGACAATTTTTGGTCCTCGAAATCCTGAAATAAAGTGATATATATATTAACCATCAAGGACTAGTACTAACCATGAACAATAATTGACTAACTTACTTTGTTTTTTGTTTTGCGGACAAGCTTTTGTGTAATGTCCTTGTTCCTTACATGTTAAGCAAATGGAGGTGTATGCAGGACAATTACTTTTACCATACACATGTTTCGTGTGGCAAAATTTACAATCCAAAAATCTTTTTGAAGGCATTGAATTACCACTCATGTTTTTTTTATTCGGAGTTTCTTCTTCTTTTTCCTTGGTTGCCTTTAAGCTGGTGGCGACAGACGTAAAACCACTAGGTCTATTTGCCATATTCGGAGTTGTTACTTTTTTCACTGAAATTATATTAAATATATATAATTTTTAGCATGATGTCCTATATATCAAGTCAATAATAAAAATGTTATGAAAAGTGTTGAAATATTTGGTTTTAATTGTGTTGAAGTATCAGACAACTTAAAATTAAATTCAACGTAGTAATTTTAATTTTGTATTTTCAAAAAATATTTAAAAACAATATAGTCTCATTTTTGATTAACTATATCTGTGATAGATACACAAAACCAATCTTGAACTGAAGTTCAAGAATAATATAACAATTTTGCAGAAAAGGACAAAAAAAAAGAATTCACGAGAGATAGCTGTATTATATATTTCACCTAAACTTGAATAAAAGTTAATTTCATTAAACTAAAATTTCATATTCATAAACGGAATTAAATTCAAATATCATATACATCATATTGGTTAAAAGAAAAGAACAATAAATTTTGAAACCAGCCAAATGTAATAATTTTAAAAATAGAAAAAGTTATTTGTTTTGTTGACTTTTTTTTCTTTTTGATTTTATATTCATAATCATAATTTTAGTAACCTTACTTACCATGTAAACAATTTAATATGAGGTCAAATATAAATATTTTACTTTTTTTCTGTTTATGTTAAACAAAGTACTATAAATTTCTATTTTAACTTCAAAACAATCAAAATAAAATATTTTTGAGCGTTCTTGATGTTAGATAAGATTGTACACTATATGAGCTGTTCAACAAAGGAAAGTTTCAGTTTCAATTTAATCAATGCCACCATTCCAATGTTTATTATTTTTTTTTCTCTCTCACATTCTTTTATGCTGAATGGCATGTTTTCACCAAGACGATGGTTTTTTTTTTCTTTTTTTTTTTTTAATTCAGAATCCAAATTCTGTAACAAATAAAAAAGAATTATGCATTGTTAAAAAAAAGGTCTTTTATATTACTTTCTATAATAAAAAATAAAGTTAAATTTATAATTGTATCTGATACATTTTATGATACAGGCTATCGAAAAATCTCAAAATACAATAATAAAGACAAATCCGAATTTATTTGTTTAATATTTGATGTAAAAAACAAAAACAAAAAAAAAATATTTCAACGGCCTATAATATTAAAATACAAAAAAACCGTTATTTCCTTATTTTAAATTTCGCGCTTATTTCTATTTCAGTGACGTCATTGACTTGTGTCAACGCAGGTGAAAACACGCCAAATTGGCGTGTTGTATTTGGCGTCGCCAATATACATCTCGTAGCACGTTTCAGAGGTAGACTGGGTTTTTAATGTTAGAACACCTTGACAACATTACATTGGCACAAAAATATCATGTAGATAAATAAAAAATGACTCGAGACGTTTTGAAACATGATCGGCCTACAAATCCATTGAAAGAACCAACGATGTCATGCCACTGTTGCACCAATTTGTCTGTATATGTAAACATGTAACAAAATTTTGAGGAAATGTATTCGAATTAAATGAGTTTTAATGTCTTTTTGCGAATTGATGGCACGCAATCGCCTAATCGAATTGCTGGGTCATGCACTAATGAAGTGCTGGGCATTATCTGGACTTTACCTTTTCCTCTGCTTTTTACTTTACTGGTTTTATGGAGGATTTCTGGCATTTCTGCTGTTATGTTTCACGTTGACAGGTTTGTATTATTAATTAACTTTTCAATTCGACATAAACGTAACGATATTCAACGATAATCATCATGATAATCAATTGATTTAGAGTTAGTGACTTTATTCCCTAATAGCGTATAATTATAAAATATTTAGTAAATATTTCAAAATATTTTCTGTAATAGTTATAAATACATTCACAAAATATTGATAAACATTAGATTTTTTTCCTCAATATTTTCTAGCTGTCAAATATGAGACATTAAATATTTACGAAATATTTTATTTAATAGTTTTGTGTGTATTATCCACTCTTAAAGTTGTATCCTTTTGAATAAAACAAACAGCATCGATTCATTCAATCAGTCAACGGATTCTTAATTTCTGTTTGATAAAATATCATTGAAATTCCAATGTCTTATATTGAAACTTGACATTTAATCAACAATTGCAGGTATCATTTATCGCACAGAAGATAAGTTTTTGTATAATCCAGAATCTCCGACCCACGCTCGGGTGTATGTACCTGCACCATCCAAATTTAGTTTACCATACCAAAATGTTTATATTAAGTCTTCTGATGGAACAATGCTCCATGCATTCTTCATTTCTCAGGAAAACAAAGATATAAAGGCACCTACTATACTTTACTTGCATGGAAACGCAGGAAATATAGGACACAGGTATGAAAGTTGTTCATTAAATGAATCCTTATTTGAAAAAAAAAGCAGAAAAGGAAAAAACTTATGAGTGTGGCTTTTTCATTAAAGAACTTGTTTGTTCTTATAATCTTTAGTGTATAAGTCTGTTGTTACAATTTAATATTATTTTTTATTTGTTGAGGTTTAATTTGATAAATAATCAATATGTTTATAATGGTACTAATGAAATTGTTCTTTTCATTTAGACTTCACAATGTGGTGGGTCTTTATTACAAAATTAAGTGCAATATTTTGATGTTAGAATATAGAGGCTATGGCTTTTCTCAAGGCTCACCATCTGAAGAAGGTCTTTATATGGATGCTCAAGCGGGAATTGGTTACCTAATGACGCGAAATGATGTCAATACTGATGAAATAATTGTATTTGGTAGATCTTTAGGTAAGATTTAAGTATCGATGTAAATATTTTCATTATTATATAAATGTTTTTATTTCCATGAAAAAGCATCAAACATTTAATACCACTTTGTTCATAATATATGTTGTACATGTACTGATAAATAACTCTGTTTGTTTAAATAATAGTATTCAAAATGCCTATTAATAATTGTAATAATTACAACTTTTGAATAGGTGGCGCTGTTGCTATCGATTTAGCTAATAAACCAGAAGTAGCACAAAAGATATGGTGCCTTATTGTAGAAAATACATTTACTGACATACCTGAGATGGCCGCCGTCCTCGTTAAATCCAAATTACTTTCATACCTACCTTTATTTTGCTATAAAAATAAAGTAAGTTTTTTTTCATATTCAACGATTGTATTTACTATAATGATTAAAAAGTAATTTCAGAAATTCAGGGTAATACTGTTTTTTAAATAATAATTTTGTTGTTGCAAAGAAAAACGAGTTAACTGCACTTAGTAAAACTGAGAAAAATATATTAAAGCATTAACTACACATATAAAGAATTCTATTGAAGATTTTTATTTGTATTATTATTTGCAACTTCAATTTTGTTCAAAAAAGAAAAGTTAAGTGGTTTTTCCAGTAACCACAAAGTCAATATAAATAAATTTGATATCAAGAATGGAATACGTCAAATTACTCTGAGTTGGGACATTTATTCTTATTGACTTCAACTGAACATAAAAATAATTTTTCTAAAATAAAATGTTTTATTTTTATAGTATCTATCACTGTCAAAGGTACGATCTCTGACAGTTCCAACATTATTTATATCTGGATTGGCTGATACACTGGTACCCCCACGTATGATGGTTGAATTGTTCAACAACTGCAGTAGTCCATGTAAGCAGCTTATTGGTATACCAGGTGGCACACACAATGAAACATGGAGACAACCTGAGTATTATGATAAAATATATAGTTTTTTATCTCAACTAAGGGAAAAACCTCCCGCACGAGGCCAATGGCAAATTGATAACATTTAATTTTCATGCATCTTAGAATATTGAAAAAAAAAAAAATTTAGAAAACAAAATACACCATCTATTAGATTTTGTATTTACATATATTTTAGTTAGGATAAAAGAAATGTTTTTACTTTTATCTATAAATTGTGTAAATTGTATTAAAAGCGATTCAGTCGTAATGTATAAAGTAATTTATACTTTATTTGATTTCTTATTTAATTTTAATTATATATTTTAAAAGCGTTAATTTTAATTTAGGCTTTTTTCACACATTTTTTACAAAGCATTCCTGTGTACTTGCCAAGTAATTTATCTAAGATATCAGAATGTGATGTGTAAAATAACCGTTTTTATGTTGATTTAAGGAAAGATAAATTTCTACTTAAAATGACAAAACAAAACAAAACAAAAAATGAATAGAAAAAATGTTAAAATAAATTAATAAAGTGACATTTAGGCTTCCAAAAGTTATTTCAAGAGTTCAAAAATGGTATTTTACACAATATATTAATAAGTATATAATAGTTTATATTCTGAAAACTTACCCTTTAAAAAAAATGTATTAGAAGTGATTAAAAATGAGAAAAGTCGTTTAAAAGTAAGTCACGCTGAACAACTTCAAATCTTCTTTAATAATTGTTTCTAATTTAATAACTTTTTTAAGGGTCATTTCATGAATTTTCATCTTAAAAAAGTTAAAATGAAACTTTTCATCTATAATTAATGATTGCGATTCTTCCTTCACACGCTTTACTTGAATGAATAACACAAATAGACTTTTAGATACAACGAAATGTTTTAAATGTTATTAAAAATATGTAAATAGACAAAATATGTAAATATATATCAATGTTACGCCATTTGTAAAGACAAATGCAGTCGTCATTTGAAGTCATTTAAAGATTTCATTGCTTGATAATCAAATTTATTTTAATTTGATACCATATCAAATTATATACATAAATGTTAGAAATATCCGCACAACGTTTTTTGTGTTACAAATAATAATTAAATTGTAAATTCATAGGTTTTTACGTCTGTGTATGTGTGACACACTCTTCAATCAATATTTTGAGAATAAAGTAATTCTTTTAAATTATGTACATATGTGTTGTATATATTACTAAATTTGTAGTTTTGAGTATTGATTTACTCCAAATAAAATACTACTGATAAACAAATTAAGTTAGTAACATTTGAAGATGTAAGAGGATGTATCATGCCTTAATTACTAGGTTTGGAGTAATTTGCACTTACGTAATTGCATTTTTGTTATAAAAAATGTGTGTTATTTTCAATATTGCTTTCATAGCATTTGATTTAAAATGTCTAAATCTTATATCAACCTTACCATTACATCATCATTATTGTATTTATACAATTTTAGTCATTTTTTTTGATTGTATTTATGATTATCGAATTATTCTTTAATATTTTAGTGAAAGATATACATTTTTGCAGGTAGAATATAAACAATAAAACGAGTTGACTATGAAACTGCATACATAATTTATTTTTGTTATATTGTAGTTCATCAATAGCAACATAAAAATTATAACATAAAATTGTAAAGTCAATTACTTAAAAATGTTATTTATTATATACACATATTTGATTAAATCATCTGGCGATGAAACAAATGAGTGCAAAAGTAAATTTGCGCACAAAATAGACACAGTTAAGCTGAATATAAAGATTCATTCATATAAATTTATAAGTGCGTAAACAGTTCAATATGCCTATTCCATATCAATTGCAGCGCTAAAAAAATAGCTCGTCGTAGTGAAAATTGTAAACGTTTAACAAAACAATTTGCAAAAAAAGTTATCATTTAGTTATAAAAACACTGAAATCATTTTTTTAATGCAAGAATGTTGAACGTAAAATTTTGATATTTTAAAAAGCAAAATAATTTCTGTATGTCCGCCTAATAGTTTGATCATAGATAGCGCAAAAGTAAAATTTAAATGTATGGAATCGGCGTATTGATTAGACAAAAAATCCCACAGATAGGAATCCTGCGCGCTCGCGTTATAAAAATATGCTAATTAACCCTTTAATTTGGTTTGTTGGAAAATACATTCTAATTCAAGAAATGCGTTGAGTTGTATTGTATATAAATTTTTCAACGCATCCAAAATATTAGATGTCTTTCGTTGTTTGCATGCTAAAAAAAGTCGTATATATTTTCACATCAAAATAGATAAGTTTTTTCTTTTCTTTCCTTTTTTTTTATTATCAAAGTCAAGTAAAAGAGTAAGGGGAACTAGTGAGATTATTCCAATTGGTTCTTTTCAGTTACTGATTTAGAAACAGTTAAACAAAAATATTTTTACTCTTTGAAACATGTAACAGATGAATTTAATGAATATTGTTACGTAAATCTGTGTTTACACAAAAATTAGATCTAATGTAGCAAATGAATAAATCAAACTAAATTAACAAAAATAAATTATAAAAATGGAGGTACGCGGTTTTGTCATATAACCACAAAAATAATTACTGATAAATGCATCAAAATAAATTACCACATTTTTGGTTGGCGCTAAAATTGGTTCCACTCACTCTTAAATATTTTCGGTCAATAAAAAAGGTAAATTAGAAATATACTTTCAAATTTTGTTTATGATAGAAATCTACATAGATAGAAAATTTGGAAGTTTTGTAAAATCGTACAAAAGTTTTGTCGCAGATCGGCAGTGTTCTTTAAAAACTTCACGAGTATGAACATTCACTTGTAAGAAGTATCATTATGTAACAAAAACAAAGTTATATGAGAATTTTTAAATGATTTTAATAATTACATTCAATGGTTTTAATGACATTAATATTGAAAAATTAGGATTTACTGATGGTGATGTATTACAAAAATTACATTTTTCACAAGCAACATACTGTTTTACATGCCTCCGGTAAACAAGTTAATGGTACTATAAAAAAAAAATAATCTAACTTATTTTAACAGATACACTGTTACCAAATGAAGAAATTGTTTTTTTAGAAAGTTCCATTTGATAAATTAACATATTTGTTGTAAATTTATGGAACGTCTAAATTTCACGTTTAAGAATAATTATTTTTCACACGTTAAGTTATGCTTCCTTTTTCCAAATTATCTTTTACTTTCTACTTTTTTTTTTATAAATAATCAAATTCTTAGACACAACAAAGAACAATGCTCCACAAATTATCCAAGTATATAATTAAACGAAACAAATTTTTAGATTGGTATTGCAAAATGTATATAATTTTTAAGAGTATGATACGTAATATTATATACAAAGTAGTATTGTATGTGTATTGCTATGATGTATCGGTGACGCTCAGAATAATTCGTTTGTGGTTTATGTATATATGACATTACATTGAAATGTATTATACAAGATTTCAATTGATGGACATATATACATTACATATTAACGTGTATTATGCGCCAACATTAGTTTCGTTACGATCGATGACAGATTAACGGATCATAACTGAAACAAAGAGACTGGTCTATTGAAAATAAAAGTGCTTGAAGCTAAATAAGCAATAACGCTACTCGACAACGAAGTCTGCTTTATTTTACACCGTCGAAGAGGTTCGCAACATTCACTGTCCAAGACGAGCGACTTCGAGATGGTTTGCAAAAGGATTCGCTTAATACGTTGCATCGTAATTAATGACGCACGTCTTTTTATTAAAGCTATTTCTGTTCGAAAACAAATATGTATATGTAAATATCAACGCCGCAGTTTGAGAATTAACAACACCGGTTGTTATTTCTTTCTATTCTCCTATCAACAGTCACTCGGTCTGGTGCGTCTTGTGTTTCCTTTCCGTGGGTCTTCTCCAAAATAGCTTCTGCCAGCTCGTTAAATGCGCGGTCGATGTTGATATTTGCTTTTGCCGAAGTTTCCATAAATCTTATACCATGCTCGCGCGCGATCTGCGATAATTCAGATTATAATTAATCATTTAATGTTGAGTACAAACAAGTTTAGGTAGAAAGATTATACAAGTTATTCTTTTTTTTTTTTATTTCACATTAAAAGGGAATACTTTGTCTGGATTTTCAAGAAGGAAAAGAATCTAAACTTTTATAAATTCTTTTTACTTAAAATTTTTTTTTCCATATATTCAAAATTTAAATAGAAAGAGTTAAACTGATAATATAATAATCTTAAACTTACTTATTATATTTGAAAGTATCAACTTTTTTCAGAATTGACAAATTGTATGGGTACATTTTTTATATTGGTGCAAATATTATATTATTTAATAAAAACTGTTTTGCAGTAAATTACTGTCGAGGATTTTTTGTGAAAATATATTTTCACACTTACCGCTTCTCCTTTTTCAGTACTGACAACTCGTTTGTCTTCCATGTCGCTTTTATTTCCTACAATCATCTTTTCCACATCTTCATTTGCGTGCTATAATTTAATCCAAAAAATCAGTAATTTAAATATACAACTTTCATAAAGAAGTCTAATCATAAAATTACTTTTTTCTTTGATGGTCATTTTTATTAATACCAGGTTAATAGTGATAATTTTTATTTAATGATTTTTTTTTATCAATATTTTATTATTATAAAAACTAGACAATGTATGCTAATTAACTGTAAGTGAACTATATTTAACAATGTAATTTAAATTATGATAAAAACATGTGCTTAAATTTTTTATAGCTCCTGGAGAATTCAGTAAAAGAAAAAAAATCATTAAATTTTTGTTTAAATATCTTTTTTGACTATTTTAATTTTACTAATGCGTTAGGTAAAACAAGTCTATTTTATAGTGCAAATGATTAAGTGTATAAAAAAAGTTGATATATTTGAAGTCGGAATAAATATTGATAATTATTTTATAAAATATTGTTATTGATAAATTAACCTAGATCCAAAGCATATGATACAC
>JABFOV010001042.1:0-28702 GCA_022817685.1 Aradophagus sp. ZL-2020
TATTTTAAGAGAAAAAACGGGCTAAAAAAAGAGAGGAGGGTGTGTGGGGTGGGGAGAGTGTAAACAAAGCGGCTCCAATTGTAAAACATTTTCTTGGTTTTAATTAAAAATTTTAATTTTTTTTTTTGAAAATTTAAATTAAAAAAACAAATAATACAGAAAAACAAAAATTAGGGATTAACTTAAGAAATAATTTTTGATTTTAAATTTACCAATAAAATTTTTATTTAAAAAAAAAAAAAAAAAAAAAAAAAAATGAAATTATAGAAGCATAAAAAATGAAAAGTTTTGCTTAATTACTTCAAATTATGAAAGTTTGCCCGATGAAAAAAGCGCATCTCGTAATCTGACTTTTTCTTACAAATTTGTTTTCTTCTCCGGGCCATTCGTTTAATTTGTTGCCAATTGCAAACTCGCGAAACAAATTTAAATTCGTTGATTTACCAGTGAAACTTTCAGGACAGTTTGAGTTCACGACCACTTTTGTTGTCCTCGTCGATATTCGTTCAACGACAATGTCAAATAGAGATTAGAAGAGGAGATTGTTATTTGATTTCCGTCAACTTTATTCTTCTGTACTTTCGAGATTCCAAATAATAAATGGACTGTTACTGTATTAAAACGTGTATTAAAACGTGTGGGTGAAATCAAACGTAACATTTTGAGTGAAACAAGTTGACTGGACAACGATTATTTTTATCGGATATAATACTGGAGTAAGCACTTCAATGTCATCAATATTGTAAATCTACAGAACTGAAAAAGGACATCTACATCACAGAACGAGAATATTTTTATATGAATATTGCAAAATTTAAACTATAGTATAATTTTTGTTTTAATTTTTTGCAAAAATTTTAACGAACTTTTTTCCGTATTTTTATAAAAGATAATATAGAAAAATTTCTTTAAGTAAAAATGCAAAAATATTCAGAAAAGAATCTTTTTTGACAATTAAAGTAGAAATGAAGTTTCTTTCTTTTGAATGTAAACTTGTCATTAAAAAAAAAAAAAAAAAAAGTAAATACTTTTAATTATCATCATTTTTATCATTATTTCATTATTCGAAAATTATTGATACGTAATTTCGCGAGCTGTTTGTAATGGAAGGCGAATAATTATTTTTTAATTACGATCGAAAATGCTGGAAACTCGTTGGTCAGTAATAACTGTTTCATTATATATCCATTTTAAGGCAAAACAAATAAATAATGACGTTTGTATGGCGAAAATGCTAAAAAAAGGAGGTTCGAAATAATACAGATTGATAAGTTAATTCAAAAATTCGATTACTCTATTATTTCTTCAGTCAATTTATTACAGAAAACATTTTATTCCGGGATTTAAAAACACTTTCAAACTCTTTCGACTGTTCTGAGACCGATTTCCCTATTTATGTTTTATTTATTTATTTATTTATCTAAGACATTAGTACGTGATTTTTAATATTGTAACTAATGGGAAGCGTGTAATTATATGATCTTATAGGAATGCATTTAGAAATGAAACAGACGATTCTGTTTCAAAATAGTGATATATTTGCAGTTGCAGTCTAGAAAATAAAGAAAATTCAATAGAATAAAATGGTACTTTAATACTTCTGGTACAATAAGTCGACGCCTTACTAAGAAGATAGTAATTTTTATTTTTTGTTTTTCTCCTCGTAAAAAAAGTACTCATAATAACACGCGTAACAAGTAAAAAGTGGCTCAATTTGTTCGCCTGGCCGCGTACGGGCGCAATTCCGCGCCGCTACGTGTACTTTTATTTGTTTGCCGGTGCCTTGGCGCGCGGTAATTTCGTCGGTAATGTTGCTTTAAAGCGTACACACATTTACGCACCGAGTCGCTCGGCACGGGGGTAAGGGGAGGGGGGTAAAAAAAGTTTGCCTTCACTGGCGCGCCGTGCCCCATTCTATTCTCTAATGGATTCGTAGGATCGAACGCGGTGCTCTTCTCCGCCCGCTGATCCAGTGAACTTTTGACCTCGGCTCCAGTGATCGCATCGCGACCTTTGCTTTGGGTAGCACATGTGGGGTGAATTTTACACGAGCCGCGCGACAAATGTACCAACACCTCGCAGCTACATCTTTAATTCCGCGGCGACAAGTTCGCCCCACCCTCCACCGCGGCTTCGATTTTCAACTTGTCGCGGCCAGCTTGTCGGCCTGATTCGATGGTACCGTCTCGATCGTAAATTTAATTGCCAGGCGATTCCCGCATTCGCCGGCACGAATAACACGACGGCAAGTTGAGTAAACGTCTCGGGAGTGTTGTGATAACAGTTCGAGACTTTATGATCGGCGGAAAAGCGTAGCTTATGTGGGTCAGACGTGCCAATGTTTTATTAGTGTATTGTTGTGTGTTATTTAAAGACGGCGACATATTTTACGTAGGTTGACAGTGTATTTATAATGTGTAGAATAAAAGTTAAAATACATTTTTACATACTTGAATATCAGTGGAATAAAATTTCGTTAAATATTTATGGTCACGGGCGAAAGCCAGTGACAATTATTATTTTGTCAATTGAAGCGTATACTCAATCGAGTGACTGTGTTGTTGCCAATGTCGGAGGTTGGTACAATTGAAAAATTTCAGTTGTACCAACTAACGAACCAACTATCCAATTTTTTTCATTAGTATCATCAGTTTCTGATCACTGATCAACTTATTTAAGTAAATTATAGATAAACATTTATTTTTGTCAGTTAGACCAACTAATTATGTCATTTAACCATGGAACCTCACTATTATTGAAAATAAAGAAAACTCTTAACATAAATCAAAATGTAAAATTTTAAGTCCACCTAGACTCTGTCTTGTCGAGTCAGTGGAATCGGTATTTTACGTAAACGTTGAAAAAAATTGTAAACAATTTTAATGAAGCAGTTAATTTTCCCATAAATTTGCAAGGAACAATCTTTCGCTTGATCGGTGTAGTTGCAATTTTTCCACCTCAATTCATATCAAGCGGCTTGGTTTATTCGTTCGTTCGTGCGGTCACGTTTTTCGCGACAAATAGCACATGGCAATGCGCGCTACGCGCAAAAACAGCTCGGTCATTAATTTTTCTCGTTAGCGAAGTCACGTAATCTAGTTATCGGAAGAGCACACGGGGATAATCGATGGCCACTTAATGGTAGCCGGCTATTGGTCGCACAATGCAGTTTCGCGAAGATTATACTTTCAGAATCAAGAACTGGAACGATCGATGGAAGGTGCGTGCACGCGCTGTGCCGCTCGCAACAGCTAGGCCATTTTTAATTTCAAATTAAACCGCGAAAAATTGGCATACAAGTAAAAAGATTTTCCCGAAAGAAGAAATAACAGTCTTAGTCGTAGAACTTCTATGTTCAATGATGACATTTTCTTCCGACAAAGAAGTTATTTTCACTTTGAGTGTTTACGTAAAACTTGTTCCAAGTTCAAATGACATTTATTGAGACTTTCTTCATTGAATCGTTTAAGTAAAATCACTAGGGTCCTTAATAAAACTCTTTTAGAACATTTCATAGTTTGTTTTTGAAAATAGGATGTCGACAAATTAAAAAGGAAATTAATCTCAAACGTAAATTCAAATCCAATGCTGCCGTACGATATTTTCAGATTGGTTTGGTGCAACGATATTATACAAATTCAAAAATATACTTTAATGTCAAATATAAATTTTATAGACACTAAATGTTATCTCAAGTTTTTACACGAAGAATTATAACTTGAAAATAACATTCAGCTTAATTTTAATCCTATTACGTTATTGTTCTTATATTCCCATCAGAAAATATCTACTTTACATTAATATACGTTTTATAAACATTTTTAAAACGTATATGAACTTGTTTTTTGATTGAGACCCTCTTGACTAATCTAATAAAGAATCAATCGAAAGTACGTATTTATGACAAGAACCTGCATTTCCAGCAAAAGTTATGCCCCCATATCATCGGATCCCAATATCGATCGACCAATCGCGCGGTACGTGCATTTATTAAATTGTCGGGTGATACGTTTCGATAGAAAATTTTGGCCGCGTATTGCAGTAGTCGATTATTGAAATTCGGAATTAATGTGCCAGTAAAAATGGAAAAGAATCATTGTCGAGCCAGGGAATTATTCAAAAAAATAATAATAAAAATGAATTCAACGGGGATAAGCTACCCTTTGTATCGCCGCATTCGATCGGAGAGTGATATATTATATTTCAGATATTTGCGAATTGATGACATTTCCAAATCGCTTGGTACATTTTCCGATATTTATTTTTTTACACGAAGCGACAGCGATATGAAACTTTGCGATATAATGAAAGTGAGAAAAAAAAAGTTAACATGGCACAAGTTGCGTGTTCATTTCGTTATAATTATAATTTCATTTTGTTTTTCATTTTCCCCGTTTTTCGTCATGTCGACAATTGTTGAATATACGATTAAATGTACTCTTTGAATCGTCGTTTACATAAGAGTAAAAATAATGTGAAATTCATTTAGCGAGCGGTAATTGTGCTTGTGCAAAAAATTTGATAAACTGTAGAAAACAATATTACGAAATTAACATTTTTACTGCAGTTTGCTAATTGAAAACGAAGTAACATGATGAAAATATGTAAAAAAAGAATACAATGAATTTACGATTACTTATTAAATTATATGTTTTTTTTTTTCAAATATTGTTAAACAGTTTAAAAATTAAATTTTTTATAACCATATAATTATTCTCAACAAATATTATGTTCGTGATTCAAGAATGAAATAATTTCTTTGAAATAAATAATATTCATTGGTGTTTTTTGTTGATGAATAATGAACGAAATGTACAAGTTATTTAAATTCGTAACTCTTGTAATGTATTAATTATCGTAATAAGAGATGCAGAAGAAAAATTATTCTACTTCGGATTAATTCCAAATGCAAAGGTAAATATAAGCACAAACAATGTTAATCAATAAATGTAAAAATGGTTTTGTTTTTTTTTTACAAGTAATACATTTGATTAAAACTTCATTATTTTTACCGTCTAAGGACGTTATTGAATTATAAATAGGACGAAAATTTAATAATACATTGCGTGAGAAAATGAAGCATTTCGATTTCGCAAATATTTGAAAAATGTATTCAGTTTTGTTAGGTTTATCTTGGTATCACATGAAAAATAAATATGTGCACTACAATATGGTTAAAAAGTTTTATAATTCAATTTTAAAATCAACAAAAAAAAGAGGATTTTCAAATTACTATTCCAGCCGAAAAAGTGATGAAAATTGAATTCCACTAGAACAAAATAAAGCCCTGGTATTCTATTTTAATTTTCATTCCATCGATTTCAAGTATTTATTCCATATACGAAATCATATTCACGGAAATATAATTTAAATAAAAAAAGTAAAAAAATAAGAGCAATATAATTTTTAATTTAATGAAGATACAAAAAGATCGATACTATGCTGGAAATACAATGACTTTTAATGCTTTTATTTAAATAATACATTTGAATATTCTATTCATTTTTATCGTTTTTGCTATATTTGAGTGAGATTATATGCATTGCAATAAAATATGCTCGATGTACGATATAAAATACATCACTATCACTGATATGAATGTAATGCAATATCACAATTAAGAGATAAGTAAATGGCAAATAATATTTAATGCAAATAATGCTTGGATGGAACGAAAAAAAACTATGGTATATTAAATTATAATTGTGAAGGTACGATTTACCATATTGAAATTTTAGTTAGTACAGTACCATAGGAAAGCTTTATACACTTTACTGAAAGATCATCATTAATTGTAACACGATTAAAAAAGTAAGCTGATATTTTTTGCAACTAGCAATAGAAAATATCACTTTCAAATATGAAATGCAAAATATGTGTATAAAATATATGCAACTTTTTATTGAATATAATTGTTCGTTTAACTCAGAGAAATGTTCAGCTAAATTTACATCTATTAAAGTCAGTCCAGCTGCACTCAATAAACCACATTGCAATAGACACAATTCATATTGTAATCAAATTCAACCAATAACATCGGTAGAATGACCTGCTTTAATCATCAAGCACGTTCGGAGCTTCACAATCTATGTTGCGCGATATCACTCTATCTCTCGATAATATCCACATAATTTGGTGGTCAATGTAATGAGATAGTTTTTCAATCAAATTCCCATATAAATTCAACATTGAACTTCAAATATTTAACAAGAAAATATCTTTGTAATCAAATTTATTTTTTTTTTTCAAATATTCATTTCGTTCCCGTAAATCAAAATAAAAAAATTTGATACCTTATCAGCTTCAGGATTCTGCATTTCAAATTTGTATGAAAATTTGCTTACAGTTTTTTTTTTTTTTTTTTTCTTTTTAAAAACAATCCAACGCTTTTACATTGTAAGAAAATTTCAAAATTCGATTACCTTAAAAAAAAGTTAAATAATTTAAATTTATCTAAATAAAATTCTCCTCAAGTTGAAGTTTCCTCCATTTAGATCTGTGCACGTTTTGCACTTGCTTTCGTGCAGCCAGATTCCAGCATCCCATCCTTTTACACTGCATTTTAATAATTGAATTTCGTTTTTTCCATTTCATGTTTCGCTGAATTTCAACGAGTAGAGCTAAGAAACAGAAACGTGTGAAACGCTCGCGCAAATTCGAAACGTGGAGCAATTTCGTGGCCGGATTGCAGTCCCTCCGCGTAACCCAAGGTGTTTGGACGTCCGTTATAACGATCTGCTGTCACGGTTTCATTAGGTTGTAATGCGTCGTAGTACACAACCTGGTTCATATCCGACCGTGCACAAAAGCTCTGTCGTTTCGGCCTGAATATTGGGTTTCGCCGTTGAAGTAGACGTTCGTGTGCCTCGACGTCCGACGTTTGGGATTACCATATGAAATCGCGGTCGAACCTCACGCAATAATTTGATGCGGAACGTCGTTCTTCTAAGCTTCGGCGGCAAAAACGGGGCAGCCTTTCCTCGTTACCGACGAAAGAACGTGGAACCCACTTACCTCCCTTTTCGAGCTCCACCATTTGTTTTAAACGAGAACCAACAGCTTCCCCAGTCACTCCCAGTTGTTCCGTCAGCTTTTTTCAGATTAAGTTCGTTCTTCCTTCAATAAATCTTGCAAATCATTATCCCTAAATTTCTCCGGTGACAGGGCCAAAACTTGTCGGTTAATCCCGGGTTTTCTTCGCGTAAATGTCGTAAATTATCCTTGCGATTTTTTTTCCTTTGTTGCGTCTTTTCTAATTTCGTGTTAGTGAAGATGGACACTTTGTAGAAAGTAACTTTCAAACAGAGTTTTGAATAAGAGTGAAAATGATTGAATTAAGTAATTAAATTCTGAATTTTTAGGACAATATTATTTCTGTTGATTATAATATAATCACATTGCAGATATGCAATGTGAATATACAGATTATCATATAAACTATCTGAATTGTTGTTTTTAATATCTACGTTTTTAATTCAAAAGAATGGAGACACTTTTGGTGTTTCAAACATTGAAATTGTTTTAAAACATCACTTTTGTTATTGAAGTGTATTTATTTGGTAAATAAGAACTTGGTTAATTAAATTTTAATCATCAAATCGATAAAAATTTTTTAGATTATACCGAATCATTCTGTTACGTGATAAATCAATATTCGTTATTTCCGTAACATGACATAAAAGTAACACAAGTAAAAGGAAGCGTACGAAATTTTGGCAGTGATTACAAAACACTTGCTCGCGTGTTAAGCAAATCAAGCGTGCGCGATTTCCGCGGCAGTTGAATAAACAACTTTGAAGAGCATCGTTAATATTTATCGTAAGATGTAATTGCACCAACTTTGTGATGATAAATTAGCATAAATTTAAACAGCAAGTTTTTTCAAACAACATTATTTCTTCTAATTATCAGCCTCGCAGTTGTTTCTTTATTTAATTAAGTAATTAAAGGTAACGAAGCAGGCAACACTTTTTCATTGCTCCGAAACTTTTCCCAAGTCCCGCGAACAAATTCTAACAATAGTTGTTGAAAATATGCAGCAGTCGGGATTTCACCTCAACGAAGATTTTCGTTTCGCAATGTAAGAAATTAACAATGGACATCGACGGTACACAAGTTTATTTACATTCAAAGTTTGCGCAGCAATTTCGAGATCAATTTGCAACAAGCGCAAATAGCTTTAGGCGCGAGTACCGAATCTATATAATGATTGCGATGTGCGGACGCAACGAAATCAGCCATCCTTGATTAATAAAAGTTGATTACAATGCAGTTCAATTGAACCGAGGAAAATTAAATCGATACGTATGATTTGAGACGAATATGTAGAGTTTAAATTGCCATTTGTTAAACTGTTATTAAACTGTTATTTTCGTATTATCTTCAAGTAATCATTATTGCCTGATTAAAAATTAAGTTTCGTTCTTTTAACAATCAATCGTTATAATATAAAAATTTTGTTCATTATTTATTTTAAAACAATTACTGAATACCGAAATCTACGTCGAAAGTTCAGTTGACACATTTCGAAATGTTCTTCAAACTGCATATTGTTCTGTTGAAAAAAAAAAAAAAAAAAAGAAACAAAACGCTTTGATGTATCAAATGTTCAACGTTTTAATATTACGCGTTGCAACGACCATACTTTATCGTGAATTTAACAAATTGAAACAATGGATCAAATGTTATTAACGTTTAAAAAAAAATTATAATAAAGAGGGAGAAGAAATAGAAGACGTAAATATTTGCACAATTCATAACGCGCGCGCAATATTCGATGTTGGATGTCCCGGATGATGTAGACCATATGATAAACAGCGCAGCCAATAATTAATTTGCATTCGACAGTGTCAATACGAATCAGAGACACGTCGGCTTAGCGCGTTGGCAGTTGAACAATTGATAACTGTCAGCGCTCCCATTTACAAATTTATATTCATCCATTACTCGACGTTTGCCGTATTCGCAACGGATATCGCTTGTCAACTATTGCTGTCAGACATCTCTTATGTAATTTTCCGGAGCATCATTTACTACTGAATTTACTTGCAATCAGTTTTATTGATGTATAATATCCAAGAAATATTATTACGTTGAGAATAATGTAATAACAAACATGTTTTAAATGGGAGAGCTTTTATGTATTTAAACTTAGATGTATTGTATTTAAACATGTGATGTATTTAAACTTAAGTTTAAAAAATAGTAAAAATATAAATCTTTTTCACATAATTTTTGGGACTTGTGTTGTAACACAATTTTTCCTGGGACCCGAGTAAAAAAAATTTAGGTCTTAATTTGATCAAATATGACCAACTAAAAATCGGAATGGAAATGATCAAAATTGATTCGTTTCAAATCAAAATAGGATAAAATCTAAATCATTATTTGTGAATAAAATTAGATTCATTAATCAATAAATTTTACTTGTCATTAATGGATCAAATGTCTATCTTGTTTTGATCTGAAACTAATTAGTTTTGATCATTTCCATTCCGAATTTTCGTTGGTCACATTTGATCAAATTGAGACCCAAACTTTTTTCACTCGGGGAGAACGAATTTCCTTAAATTCAGGCGAAAATTTGAACTACTTTTTTTTAGTGTAACCAACAAAATGACAACCTTGAAACGACCCTGAAACTTTTTGCTAATCAAAAAAAAACATATTTTCTTGCAAGATACTTTTGAAGTTTACTTATTAAAAATGTTTCGCAAGAAACATTTTTCAAAATTTATAGTTTGCGTACACTTCAACTTTACGTTTTACAGTTACAACAACACGTGAACTAATATATTTATCCGACATTTCTTGAGCAATTGACTAAAGTTACCCATAAATTTCATCTCCGTGAATAATTAGAACGTTCAATCGTTAATCAGTTTCCATCCTTCGAGTCGACACAACGAACGCGTCGCGCAAAAGTACGAAGGAAGTGTTAAGAAAGCGTGACGTTTGCATTTGCACGTGTAAAGTCACAGTTTGTATGCTTAGAGCGAGCAATTTCATTAGACAACTCAATGGAACCGTCTTGATATTCATTTCAACGCCCAAGTCGAAATTGCATTGAAAAGGAGGTCTGAGCGATTCAGGACGAAAATGAAGTGCTATTAAATTATAAATGCAGAATGACAAATCGATCAACATTAATTTGACTATTGTGACGGCATTATCGCCGCCTAACGCGCGAGAAAAATGGCGAGCAATATTACGCGACGCAACGATCTTCGCTGATTCATAAATATTGTTGGCGAATGAAACAATTTTGAGTCGTAGAGCGCTGATTATAAGTGGCATGTTGATGTTGCGATTAGTGATAATTCCCTTTTCAGCTTCGAACTGTCTGTTTCAATTCGCTGATAAATCTCAGAACAGGCAATTCCATCCGCTACGATATATTAGATTGTCCTAGATAAACAGTCAGCGACGATTTATCTAAGAATATATCTGTTGTGTTTCTACATGTGATGAAATATTCGTTATGAGATTCGGAGCGCGAAGTGACACCTGTGCGTTAGAGTGATGAAAGACCCTCCTTTCGTGTAGCAGAGTAAAAAGATATGTTTTGTTATGTGGGGAACAATTATTTATAGCGCATGGACACTTGTCTACACGGAAGCGAAGAGCTGCGAAAATGAAATCAAATTGTTTAGTTGTAAATTGTGCTAAATGAAAAACTGCTTTCCTTCTTTCGTTTTTTTTTAATAAAAATTAATTGATATTTTTTTTCTCAAAAATATATATATGGGGATTGAATAGGAATATTTAAAATAACAGAAAAAAGAAGAACAAATTCAGTGTAGCATATTGATTGTTTGATCTATAATAGTAAATTTTTAACTGAAGAAAATTCTATATTTACACAAAATAACTATCTTTTTTTAAGTATTAAATTTTAAAATTATACTTTTTTATATATTTCCTTTTCTTTATTGAAAGTAATATTAATTGATTCAAAATTATTTATTGGAAACTACGTTATGAACTTTTATTTACAAAAAAAATTCTTTCAATCTGTTTACAGATTATGAATCAAAGGCACGTCCTATAGTTTCTTTGAAATATCTAATTAATTATTATTTTGCTATAAGAACATTGGCATACGAACCATTCATTCGACCAATAATTGTAAAGTGCTATTGAAGATAACGTGAAATGAAACCATTTGGCATAATACACTTATTCAAAATTATTCCGCCTCTCAATATTTGGTATTCGCTGATATTGTTATGAGGGTTGCTTTCGTCTGCAAATATCTGGTGACGAGTATCCGGAAAAAAAAATATCATTTGCATTATATTACTCGGTTTTTATGTGCCGAAACTTTTGCGAGTATTATTCAATATTTCATGATAGAAAAGTCTTGCTTTTAAAGCAAGAATAAGAGCGTTCAATTTCAGAAATCGACGTGTTCAAAATAAAGGCAAATTCAACTCAATTCAATGAAAAATTGAAGTAAAAAACAATTTATAAAAATAATTAAATTTCCAACAGAGAGAAATTTTTTCTTAAAACAAAAGGCAAGTAAAAATACAATATGATTAAATTTTGTATACCTTCTGTTTGTATATCTTCTAATCCTTACTTTGTGAGAACAACAGGATTATTTGTTTTAACTAGGCTTGTCAAAACTTTGAACAATTCATGAAGTATTCGAATAATTCAAAAATTCTAATTATTCGAACATATTCGAATATATTCAAAGTACTCGAATATTCGAATAATCGAATGTTCAAATGTTCGAATAATCAAAGATTCGAATATTATTCAATTATTAAAAAATGGATTCAACATATTACTCTGTATGTAATATATACTTAACTAATATATTATTTGATAATTATATTATATATAAATTATATATTATATATAATATATTACTTAATACATATAATATAACTATAAAATATCTTATATTGTGAAGATAATAACTTATTCTGATCAGTTTATCAATTCATACATTATTCAAACAGAATTAACAGTTTAATAGTAAACTTTTTTTTCATTGCTTCGTTTCATCTTCAATTTTTCATCCTTTGCTTTCAAATCATTATGATTTAAATGAAATTTAAAAAAATATACACAAAAGAATATGATAAATCTATTTTTGAATTATTTCATATTTGAATATTTGATTATTCAAATATGTTCGAACATTTCTCACAAATATTCGAATTTGTTCGAACTGAACATTTGACAAGCCTAGTTTTAACTCGAAAAAAAAGTCTGCCGATGTATAATCTAAAGCGTATAATAATATAATCTGTTATATTAACTCTCATTGTATAATTAAAGCAAAACAAATGAAGAATTTTTACTTCCTTGAAATAAAAGAAAAATAAATAGAAAACCTTATATCAGTTATATTAGAATATTCTTTATACTCAATGTAATCTTTTTTCAATATGAGTCTAGTTCATCACTTTGTTCGATAAGGATGACGACTCTGGTAATAACTCTACTTATTCAGACCCATTAGGGGTACTTCGTTACTTTCATTAATTTTAGATTATATAACATTACATTCTTTCCAGTCTATACTTCCATTTCATTTTCTTCCCTTTTTATTTATCATGCCATTTCTATTCAAAGGCAACAAATAAATCTTTCAATCGAATTTCCACATCATTTGATGATGTAACCTTGTGATAGGCGACCATTACTTGGCGTAAACGAGGTAAAGATAATTACAAATTAAAAAGAACGATAGGGGGAAAAAGTTTGATTTGTTATTGCGAAAAACCCTTTGTCGCGATCAAATTACAAAAGAACGATGAGTTGAAATTATAATCAAGAGAATTGCGTGCACAACTGTTTTAAGCACATTTACATAATTGTGTGACAATAACATTCAATTTTACATAACAAAGCGCGTTTCCTTTTTACTTTTTCATCCATTCATTGTTTTTCATTCTTGTACGTCATTTTCGTATGACTGGCAATATTGTCGTTTTGGCGCCAATTTCAGAATTCAAACTTCGTATTCCTGTTCGTTATCCTCTTAACGCGGTTCTTGATATTCAAATCGTTATCTGAAACTAATTTTAATCAAACGTATCCACGGAGAAAAAAGTCGTAACAGTGGCTGTTTAATTTATAATAAAATTCGCTAAAAATTGTTACTAACCGTGACGTAGCGTGGAATATTTGAAATAAATAAATGAAAATGTTACGAATTCGATTCTATTAAGAATTCTTTGATATGTGATAATTTGAAATATAAATAATTTGTCGATAGTAGTAAGAAAAGAAAATTCGTAACTGAATTGTTGCGTAACATATCAACCTATAGAACGTCGTCTCAACGGTATTGTCAGTGACGAACGCACGGAAGTCTTCACTCATTTGATAAGCCGTCATTACGGCGACGAAATTTCGACGCGCATAACCCGGCGCGTCAGTAATTTCAGGATATCGGCTGGAAACCCCCCGATAGCAGAATTTCCGTAAATGTCGGCAATATAACGGACAATGTCGTTATTGGCAGCGAGATATATAAGCCGAAGGGCGGCGCCGCCGGCGTCCCTAGGCACCGTACGTCGCGATACGATATGCACAATTACGGATTTGTTTTCGGCTCGTTAAGCGGCGGCTCGAGTTTCGTACAACATAATTGTTTTTTTTTTTTTTTTTTTTCGCGAAAACAAACTGATGCCCAGCAAAGGGACGGTTTTACGTGCGGATGAAAGCGGACACCGCGGGCGCCGTTTGTCGTTACAAATCCTTTCGAAACAATTGACGATAGGCGTATAAAGCGAGGAAGTAAAAAACGCACGGTTTAATCTCCGCGAACTAGGTCGTTTGCGTCTAGTTCATCTAGCTTCTCGTCTCTGTGACTGACACGTAACGCCGCGATTATGTTCACGTGTGTGCAGCGGACGGGTAGGTGCATAGATTGAAAAGGAATAATTGTGAATCAACGTGCTAGTTTTTAATTTAATTTAAATTGAATTTGAATTCGAATCGAGATGTTTAATATTTTGAGCAAACTCGACCAATGCGATAGGCATCGATGTTGTTGGAGAAGAATTTGAATGGTCCTGGAAGCAATTTTGAACGATCAAGTTATTTTGAAAAAATATCTGCTTAATTTAATTCTAATATCCTCGAATCAAATGAAAATAGAATTGAGTGTATTTAATTTTTACTTGTGCCTGCTTATTAACGTTGACAACAAACACATTAAAAAGTGCACAATTTATATTGTACAGTATTTTCTTGCAATTGATAAAATAAAACTTTATTTTACTTCGTTATTTATTCATTTTTAATTTATCGTCATACTGTAATATAATCTTCTCTGTAATTAATTACAATGCCTCTAAACTTTACTATTTCACGTGACTATTGAGCAATATTTAATCTCTCAGTGCAGCTACACACATTTCACACCTACACAACATACAACTCTTAAATATACATATTTATGGCACGTATGTACAAATTTACATGGAGGACCGTTGTTTGCAAGGAGCACCTAAAAATCCGGATTTGCATAAGTAATATCTCCGGGGCTGAACTTTGGTAGCCGCGTTGTAATTGACGCGCGAAACTGCCTCTAAAACTTTTACCCGGCATATTAATTTAAATTGAGTGGTTTATATAACCAACATGGTCTTTTTTCCATCGCGAGCTCCATTTTTACCGATATTTAAACATTTCATCACGATCGGCCTTGCATATTAATTTGCCGTATCACCAAAGTATGATTATGTCACACTCGTAATCGGCTAGTAGTAATGACTAGATTATGATCAGCCGGCCTCATGACGCATGCATATGCATGTAACGAATAGACTATTAATGTACATCTGCTCGATGTACCAGGCCACGAATCAGAATGGTATTTCTCGGTTTTAACGTAAGTAATTTATTGCCTCAATAATGTTGTGTATTTTTAACTGGTCGATCGCTGTTTTTTGAATTCCCGAAGCTAATTGTTTATTCTGCTTCCTATTCGTTCACTGACAGAAAAAAAATCTACAAATTTTGTAAAAAAATGTGTTTCGCGAAATTATCGAATCGAACGATTTCCAAAGTTTCTTTGATATGAATGATCACATTTATCGGGAAAACCGGAGCCGCCGACTGATTGCGTCAGCCAGTTAATTATATGCAATCATACAAAATGTAACAATGAAGGAAAACTGGGTCGGGCGTAGGAGAGAGCCGAAAATTTTCGACCACGACTTTCGCCACACGACCGACCGTTGATTACTTCGGAAAATGCAACCGATCGACACAAGAGTAGCTTTTGAGCTTCGTAAACAAATCTTTTTCAGGCGCGGGTTTATCGATTGAAGTTTTTGTTCGCTTTGCACCGTGAAATGTGCATCGAGATTGCAACCGCGACAAGTGTTTGGCAAAAAACGTGAACCTTTGTCCGAACGCAATAGCGGCGAACAACGGCGTCCTGAGAAAGAATAAGAAAAAGCCCGAGTCCGTCTCGGTTTTCTTGTTAAGTCCAATTACAAACTGAAAAATGAAACACCATCGGCACACATTAAAGTTGATCGCATTTTCAGCAGCCGGCTAAAACGCTAGTCGAAATGGACTCAATTGAAATCGCAAAAGAGTCGCAAAGAGTGGCGTTAACGAAACGTTCGTGACTAATTCGCGCCAAGTCGACTATCAAAGGTGGTCGGAGACTTAAAAAGGGCCACAAATCCGCCGTAATCTGCCTTGAGTTCGCGAAATGCCGAGCTTTGAATCATATTCGTTGATGTAATGCACCAACTTTATTCGCTTTTTTTCTCTCTCTTAAACCGAAATTCCGACGCGATGAAAAAAAACGCCGCTCGCTTTGATACATTTTTTAACTTCCTTCGCTTTTGTCACTTTTTTTTCTCTCTCTAACGACGCGTTTTCATGTAACGTCGTTCAACACGTGAGCTCTCGTTCACATTTATGTATGAATTTTCAGTTCAACTGTCTGGGAGGATACACTATCGGATCGACGATGACGTCGGCACAATTCAACGCTTCCCATTCATGGCGCAAAACCGATGCACGAAAAAAGCAGTTACTCCAATACCGCTGCAAGTGTCGATAACACTGCGATTTACCTGTCTGGAATTGCAAGGTAAGTTTCGTTTGTCACTTTTTGTTGAAATGGTTTTGCCACTTTGCACTGTAAACAACCTCATAGTTGATTTATCTATTTTCCATACAGATGAGAAAAGCAAACGATAACAAATCTTTTATTTTAAAGCATATGCACAGCGAATGTGAGGGTACGGTGTTTCCAATATAAAACGACCTTATTGTTGAGTATTTTGAGTTACATTTTAATTTTACAATATGTATATAATGTGCCTAAACTTTTCGTAATGAGTATCAGTGCATGAAGTAATAATTTCCACACTTGTGCACAAAATGGTTACTTTGTTCATTTGTGATTTAGTCACTCAGGTGTAAAATGACCTTTCGGGCACTGGTGTACAAATAATTATTATTAATCCTTCAGAATACCCGTTAACAATTCATCAATTGATTTTTGCATTATAATCGAAATCATGTCACAACTTTCGGAAACAAGCTTTTCCTCATATTGAAAAATATATACTTTTAATAATATACATTCAGAAACAACAGTTTACATTTTATGACATCCAGGTATTCGATCAATAAGTTCACCTACACATATTTATTATGTGATATTTCTATATATTTATTTCAAATAAAATGACAATATTCGACAATGTTTGATCGATTATTCAAATTATGAAAACTACAAGATATTTATAAGTGATCACTTCACGTTAATTGTTTGAAAATTTTTTTATTAATTTGCATAAAAGGTCAGTAATATTACAAAGATAAAATGAACCTACAATTCTCAGATTTATAATTCAATGCAAAGGAACAGTTATATTCAAAAATATATTGCTATCAGTTTTATTCTATTTGTGTGTTCTTTCCGGCAAATACATTTTGAATATTGTATTGCGCACGTTGCGTTTAACGTCAAATTCAATATTTATTTAAATCTTCCGTAACGGAAACATGACATTTGTTGTTTTGCAATAATATCATTGTGTAAAAATTGCTCCGACAAAAGTGTCTTAATGCAAGTTGTTAGTTTCTTAAATCAAGAGACAAGTATTGTAAGGTAAGACACATTTTCCCGATCAATTTTTGTACTGAAATACCGATTGAATGACGAATTCATAAAAAAATGATATATCATTTAAAACAATGTAAGTTTTGATAACATGTTTTATTACAGTTATTCATTAAACTTTTGCAACTGCATTAAGAAAAACATTTTTGATTGAAAAGAAAGTTTTATTATTGAACAATGAAATAAGTGTAATCAGAAAAGAAAGTTTATCTCAACATTTAAAAATTGTTTTGAGTTTGTTATGTTACGGTATAAAAAACTCATGAATTCTTTAATTGTAGTTGCGCATGCGTGGTAAATTAACTCTGATAACTAAAAGTACTATATTTAGAAAATATATAGCTGCATAAAATATGACGCAACAAAAGATTAAAGATTAACTCGTAAATTCATCTTTTAATTAATTATTGAAATTGATAAATTAACCTGTTTATTAATGGGTATGTCAATTAGGTTCATGTTATACTAATCATGAATAATACAATGAAACGGTATTATAGATAAATAGCTCCAATTAATGAGATTAATTATAAAGTAATTTCATTGATTAATTATATAAAATAATGCATTGATTTTATAATAATAGAAATGGAAATATTATTGTGGCCAGTATAGCATAATTTCGTGCTAACAACATTGCAAGTTGTTTATAACAAAATATCGATTAAATGTAAAGCTTTTTTAAAAAAAATTAATTGAACAAAAATTGCATAAAAAGCAATTTTTTTATATTCAAATTTACTTTGATAATTACACAAATAAATTTAATCTGATCAAGAAGTTTTTTTTATTGAAAGAATCAAATCACGAATCGGACTTCAGTCTTCGTCAAAATTTGATGTTTATGCCCACAAAATATGTTTCATTTCCGAAATAAGCATCGAAGAGAAAAAAATCACAATATTCTTTTCATTTCTGTTCTCATCATTTCCGACGTTCTGAATATATTCACAATCTATAAATATCATTTGTCGCATAGTTTTATGTCTAGTTCTTTTTTTTTTTTTTTTAATTTCAGTTATTCTTATTCGTAGCTATAACACGTCGAAATATAAAGTATTTAACGGCAATATTCGTGTTTTAATCTATGAAAACGATCATTTTCAAATACATTTGTACAGTTCTCACGAGATTATCTTGTTCATATATTTATATGATTTAATGAATGGTAAATAATGTCTTAAGTACATTTAAATAATTAAAAATATGACGTAGGCAGATGTTTCTAATTGATAATTAAAGCAACAGGTTTTCTTTTTCGTTCCTTGCAATTTTTCTTCTTTTTTTTTAATGTTTTTTTTCCTTTTAGTAATTACAATTTTGCATAATTTTATCATGATTTTATGAAAAGAAATTTAAGATACTTGACAAAAGGTTCTGAAATTGTTTAAATGTTTCTATTATGTCACGAGTACCATTATAAGATAACAATTATTGCGGTGTTACGTACAAAATTGCGCAATATTTTTCCACTGTTCCATTAACCGCTTTTTTATACTTTTAATGAAATAACATTTCCATGGTACATTTGTTATAATAATGGGGTAGTACGTGTAAATGAATTAAATTTCTATTACACTTCCTCATCTTTTTCTGCAGCTTTTTTACTTTTATTTCAGTTGTTTAAATATTCATTCACTTTGTAAACTCGTATTTTAAAGACTGCATTGTTCTTTTTTCCCGTAAAAAGTAACGCTGAGAAATGGATTCAAAAAATCTTGAAATTATACGAAGTAAAACTTCATTTTTATTTCATTTATTTCATTTTTATCATTTTATTTTTATTTGTCCAATAAAAAATATTTTGTTTCATGATAAAATGAAGAAAAAAAAACAAGTAATATAATTTTGACTTATTTAAGTAAGCACTGTAATTATAAGGTACTCTAATAAACGCTGCATAAATACTCAATGTGATGTATTTTAGAAAATAGAATGGCTTTTGTTCGAAAATAAAACTTAAGTTTCGTAGTTATATAAAATATTTAGTTAAATGAAAAAAAAAAAAAAAAAAATGAAAAGAAAAAACTAATTACATTATTCGGAACATAGTGCAGCATTTTACGCAAGTTTCATCGTTAAAACAGGACCTTTTTAATCGAATACGATTTTATAAGATGCAACGAAAATGTGTTCCAGGCGCGGATAGTCGCTCGTCATGTAAAAATTAATTAACCTACATTGTCTTGCTAAAAATATTCGTTCAGACTGGATTCGCTCAAATAATAATGACGAAGGAATATAAAAGTGGAGCGCAAACCGAAGAAGCGAAATAAAAAAGTAAATATTAAACACGCAATCGATTCGCGTAAGCATCCAGAAGCGGGTTTCTTAAGGCGATTCTTCAAACACTTTTATTTACAAAAACGCCATCCAAGTCTCAGCGGTTATTTTTCATTTATTTAGCGTGAAAATGAAGCCGGCAATTTTCTCATTGAGCATGAGAAAATCGCCGAAAATAAACGAGGTACAACCGAACAGCATCGTATAGTATTTTTTTAAATAAAAAAGAATCTTAGCAATCACTTTAAATGCGAATTTCTCTATATATCTCAAACTAACGAGTACACTGATAAAATAAATTGAGATGATGAATATTCAAACGATAAAATTATTATTATTATTGTAAAAAGAAAACCTTTTAACTTTTGATATCATTGTAATAAAAAATTTTAAGAAACCTGGGGAGATTAGCAATTAAATTCATTTAATTAAAGTTAATGTAATAAATTGAATTTATCCAAAGCAAAACAGCTAAAGTTATAATTTTCATAATGTGCAAAAAGTTTGAAAACGTTTTCAACAAATTCGAACTGGAAAATCGTGATAAACTAAAATTACAACTCAAAAATATGTCTAGAGACGTAAATATATAATATTTAAATATTTTATTTATTTTTTACTTTTTACTTAAAATATTCAATTCAAAATGAAAAAATTAAAAACTTTGTAAACTTTTGCATTTATTATTGGTATCTTTGATTATTTAAATTTATCGACTCTTATTTATTCTATTAACATCACTAACGTTTTGAGCATTGAATGCAAATGATTACGAGTTTTTGTTATTTATCCAATAATTAAAGTGCAAATAATTTATGAAATAATGCGTTTATTATTTCAAGTGATAAAAGTTCATTTTTTGAATGATCGTCATTACTTTTTCATTTTGTTAGTGTACGTTTCAAGACGAGCTGTTTGGAAGGAAAGAAAGGAAATTAAATAGTATTTTACGTAGTTGGCCACAAAAGAAAGTCAACCTCACTCAACGTCGTTACAAATAACAATCTCTTAACCGTGGCGAAATTAACATAATTCGATTTGCAACGTAAAATTGACTGTTGTTCGCAATAAAAGGAATTTCTAACGAATAAACCCCAACGGCTTTTTTAGAAGCAAATAAGGCGCGATTGGATTCTCATTTTTGATCGACGAATCAAAAGGCAGGGCGAAAAGTCGAGATTCAACGTCATTTGCATGTTTACGAATTCCCTTCACTCGTTATATTCGTCGCGTAATTGTAGTCGTGGGCTGTGGATAATGGCTTATTACAAAAAGTAGAAAAACAAGATGAAAAGTAAGAAAAAAATAAACTCGTAAGGCCATAAAACCGAACTGTAAATTTTAATTGTTTTTAAAAACCTGTTTTAAACGGAACTATTACTCGGTAAACGGGCTAACTTTTACTTGCATTCAGATTGTTTATATTCCTTAAATTGTAGCTATTTAACGACGTGAACTTTTGCTTCTTTGACTCTGAACAGTTAAACGAAATCTTCTTCATAAATGTGTATAAATATTCCGAATGTAATTGTAAACTGAAACAAGTGGTTGAAAATGTTTACAGTGAAAACAAAACACTTTAAAGACATTATTTTTCATAACGTAGTTTATGAAATTAATTAAATTCAAATCTTTGCAAACTACTCGCATTCATTTGTGTTAATTTCGCGGTAGATAGAACGTAAGTAACTTCATTTTTGATGTTTTTGCAACAACTTTTTTCGCTGTAATCTCAACTCACAAAACTAATTAGATTATATCAATTAACCTTCATGACGCGATCAAATTGATGATTAATGAACGCAAAATCAGCTTCTTTTCAATCCCATTTCGTTCTTATTCAGCTCTCTTATTTAATATTTCGAGATTGGGATGATATTGTTCGTACTTCGCAATGAATGACGCAGCGTCTCGCATCCGCTGGTGCCAACGATCCGTCGCTCGTTGTGATATAGATAATAATTCACGTCGCAAGATGCTCGTTGGTCGGAAATGAAAATGAAACTGAAAATGTGTCGAAGATGGCGTGCTGAATATTACCTCATACCCGACGTATTAACTGTCCGAGAACTCACTGATAACAATAATTAGAAAACGAACAAGATCATTTCTGTAATAAAAAAAAATTAAAAAATAAAGCATATATTTCACCACCAAATTTAGAAATGTACATTAAAGAAATTGACTTGCAAAAGTTATAATTAAAATATTAAAGTGCAATATTTCAACGGTGAAATCAAAATTAACATTTAAATGGCGAATTCACTATTTACGTATTAATTTTCAAATTTCAATTATTTAAAAGACATTTAAACATTTTAAACACGGAAAAAACCTGAACTCCACCTGTAGTGGATATTTCGGAACTGTTTACTCTGGCATAAAGCACGGTTCCGCTGAAAATTTGATCGACTGAACTTCAATATCCTCGCTCGAATATGAGCGCGTTTTTTTTAAACCGCGAACAAACAAAATTGACGAAATACCATCGGCCGAGGTATTTGAAATTGAATTCCGATTTCGATTTCTGAAAAGTCAAAGATTTCGAATTTCGCGAGACCGCGATCTCACGAATCCATCCGACCGGTCGACCGGCTTGATGGATAGAATTTCCGAGCGATTCTTTTCGCAGACCACATGTGAAAGGAACCGTCTACGTTTCAAATGTTTGCCAAAATAGTCCCTCCACTCGCTCCTCTGCTCTCCGTTTGAGTTGTGAGTATTCATGCAAAGTGCTCGGTGGTGTAGCTCTCGCAAATTTATGCATTTTTGACGGGTTCCTTTATTGCAAAGGTACACGCTTAGTTATCACAATGGTTCACTTTTTTTACATCCAGATATATTCTCGTTTTCGACGCTCGATCTGACGATTGAAAAACTTTGCTTCTTGCAAATGCTGCAATATTTGCAGTGCTGCAGGGTTTGAAATGTTTTTCACAAGTTTATTTAAATAATAAAGAAAACACGAAATTCATTGTTTTACAATGAAAATTATTATTATTTCTGTGCTTCAGTTACTTAAAATTTAGATAAAATTAATAACATTGTCTGAATCAAAGTTGATTGCAGAATAAAATTCATCTAAACAAATTACGTATATATTAACTTTACTTTGTTATCTTGATTACAAAATTGTTAATGAAATGTAACATTTTTTCGAAAGTTAAATACGTTTTGAGGGAAATTTCGTTTGCTTTGAAATTTAATGTAAAAATAATCGTATTTCAATGGACAGTGTACAATGAACAATTTTAGACAATTATCGATTTTATGAGTTTTGAATGCCTATTTTTAATCAACATTTTTTCCTTTAAGTAGTGTGCGGTTTTTAATCAATATCTGTAATCCCGCAAATAGCTTGTAATATAATTAAAAAATTCATTTTGTTCTTTGGTTCATATTAATGAAATCTATAATTTTGCTCGTGAATCCAAATTAATTTGAAAATGAAAAGATAATCATAATAAAAGTGATTCTGCAGTTCCAGTTTTGTATCTAAAACTCGATAAGGTGCAGGATAACTTTCCAAAGTATAAATTTTTTAATACATTTTTGCGGTAGTTATTTTGTCGATTAACTATCATCTATTTCAATTTTACAATCTGAAAAGGGTATGTTGTTACGGTCAACAATACTGTGTCAAAAGTTGATCTCAAAATTGGAAATTGGAAACTAGGGAAGCAATAATTAGCATGTATGTGAAAATGCTTGTAAAATGAATTATTCAAAATGAAGTATTTTCCTTCATACTCCGTACCGCGATTCCTTATTTTATTCGAGCGAAGCATCGCAAATTCGCAGTCATCCCGCGTGGAAAAAATCAGTCTGGCAATAATCTGGCAATGATCTGGCAAGGAGTCTGGCCCAGATTAATTGCCTGACGGAATAAGTCTGGCATTTGTCTGGCAGTTGTCTCGCTACGAGTCCGGCAATAGTCTGGATTTGTTCCGCGAGCCGTACTACAGAAAGATGATTGTTTTTTAAATAAATACATAATTAATTATTAAGTTTTTCATTTCTTAATAATATTACACTCTTTAGGCCATTGCATAGATATTATATATGTACATATATAGGCTCCCGCAAGTACATGTAACGGCCTAAATAGTGTGAAAGTAATAATTATTGAAAAATTTGTTAATTAAATATTTGTTTATTTAAAAAATGATCATCTTTCAGTAGTACGGACAATTCATTCCAGATTTCAATCCAGACTTCAATATAGACTTTCGCCAGATATGTTGCCAGACAACTGCCATACTACTTGCCGTACGAATGCCAGACGGATTTAGTATGGGCCAGATTCCTTGCCAGATCATTGCCAGATTGATTTTTTCCGGGCGGGATGTAACTATCCGTGTGTAACACAAATCAATCGATAATACGAATGTTTCGACAAACGATCTGCTACAATTCAATATAAATAAATACGAAGATTCGTTGGAAATCAGTTAACTGACAAAACTGATGCTAAAAATTCAAAGTCAATTCAAGGTAAAAAATAGCTGTGATTCTCTTGAAAATTTCGTCCCTCTTTTTTGTAAACCGTAGTGAAATCTATTATGTTAAGTGAGACGTTACGCCGCGCATTCGTGTAAAATTCGACTCCCAAGCGCTAAAGCATTTAAGAATGATTGCCATCTTGTAAGTACAGACAGTCACGGTGGATGGGCAGTTCAATTACAGTGACTTTAATACAGTTCTGAAAAGTAGTTTTTAAACAAGAATATAATCTTTTATGCGCTTACAACCGTTCTAATAATGCGGCCATTAATGTTTGTCGTTGTGTGTACTTGAAAAGGAAAAAAGAAAAGGTTAAAAAGCGAGAACGTAACTTGTTCTTAGTTTCTGTTTTAATTAATTAAACCAGCCAACGTGAAATGGCAAAAAGCATTTCCAAGCAAACGACAGTCACTTGAGAAATTTACGGCGCATTACTTGAAATCATTTTTTTTGTTCAGTTTTTTCTCTATTTTTTTACCGAAAAAAAGAAAGAAGCAAAAAGTTCAGGAAGAGAAAGGGAAAAAGCTAGGGATAACAAGAGCACACATTTGTTGCTCTAATATTTATTCAAGGCAAGTCAAATTGACATGCATTTTCACATATCATGCCTTTGAATTGCGAACACTTTTTGTTCGGTCATCTTTTATTCCCTCTATCTGCTTTCCATACTTTCTTTTATTTCCTTTAAATTTACATGTCTCACCGGAGGATTGCATAATTTTTTTTCTCTTTTTGTCAGTTAGGAAATACAAAATACGTATAAAACAAGGAAGAGTAATAAAAAAGGGGGAAAGGAAAACATTCACTTCAACGGCGGCAAACTTTGTTTATACGTAAATAGAAATTTAATTTTCTTGCGTCCCCTTTTTATGCCCCTTTTTTACATTTCCTTTTATTTTTTATAAAAACACGACAAATTTTATAAGACCGAACCGCGTTTATTCTGCTCGCGCGCACATGTTGAATGTTGACTTTCATGCGCGTACATTTATTTAATTTTCGGCTTTCGTTGTGTCAATAATTCGTTACATCGTGCGCTGCCTTTACGCTGCTGAATTTGCAATTGAATTAAATGTCAAAACTACAGTAGCGCGGAGATTCGGTGAAGTCAGCAACCATAAAAATATGTAATTAAAAACTTATGTAAATTGAATGAATTATTCGGAAAAGTAAATTCCGACATTAAAATTTCGTTAAATTTTATGATATGTAAAATTAACTTTCCTCCCATCGGTTTTGATAAAAATAAATTATATTTATCGTTTCCGAGTGAAGTCACATAATTGTATAAACTATTTACGTTAAATTTGCTATTCAATGACATTTCGCACGGTTGTCGAACTTCAAACGAAAATCGACCATCGACCGAAATAAAGTAATAACTTGTTTTTTACTTGTTGTGCTAGCTTTCGTTTGATTTATCGTTTCGTTACAAAGTCAAATCGACGATTAATTTCGGTTGAAAAATGAACAATCTTTATGATCTTGGCTGGTGCAAGTGCACATTACATTATTCTGTAAAAACAGACCAAAACGATCATACCGAATTATTCGTTGAACTCTCCGCCCAATACGAGTAGTTCTTCATTATCTACCGTCTTTTGTACATTGTGAAAACAACCGCAATTTTTCATCATCTAACAACAGTGTCATTTTACAGGGACATCGTTGAATATAACACACACATAAAAAGATTTTAATAATTTTTATCAATTTTTTCAGTAACTGACAAGTGAAAATGTAGTTAAATTGAAAGCAATCATAGAAAAATTCAATCTGACAGTTCTAAATTTCACTGCAATTCCTGCCAATGTTATTATTTTTATTTTTAGTGCGAAACACATACACCATGAAATTTAAGGGAGATAAAGTAATTCAGTACGTTCACAAAAATGAATTGCAAAAAAGACTCCGATTTTATATCGAGTGTTAGACCATAAAATAGATTTTATTTTAATTGAAATTTGATATTAAATTTACTCGATGTACGTCTTGATAGATCAATGAAAAAAAAATTTAATGGTGAATTTTTATTTTACTGAAATTACAATTCTGTCTGCAACATGCAACTGGGCGTTTCAAGGCAGTCACTGTTACAAGTGATTTGCCAAGATTTACAATAGAAAGCTCATGTTTTTGATGAGAAATAAATTTTAGGAGTGGTTTTTTCCAAAATAAACCAAAATAGTTAAAATGTAAAAAGTATTTTACACGCCAATGTGATTTTTATGCAAATACAGACTAAGTTTGCAAAAAATGGTATACTGATTACCAATTATTGGTCTCATTCAATTTTGATATCAAATGATCTATATTTGTATTCGATACATTAACTGTAAAACATGTACTATTCGTCATTTCGCGGATCGTGGGATTTATCGACCTACGCGGTTAAATGGAGCTTATCTACCTAGAGCTGTAAAAATGTTTGAAAACCATTTTACAACCCAACGACATGTTAATCTTACTTTTTCCCCTTTCTAAGCTATCTAAATACATTTTCAACTGAATTGAAAGTATTTTTGATAATAAAAAGTAATACCTCACATTTATTATAGAAGTCAACACAAGCATTTTGTTCAATAAGTAAAATCTTTTGATAAACGATTAACAGACAGCAAACAAATTTGATCAAAACAAACGTACGTTAACAATCGAATGATTTTATTTCTTTTAGATAACTATTTGTAATTTAACAAAATATTTATTAGATGAAGCATATTTTGTGTTATATCACTTGAACAAAATTATCACGATTCACACATTAATCGCAAATGATAGTTAGTGGAAGACGTTCAAGATCATTGCTGTGTGTCGTAGATACGAAAGGGGGAAAAGTTTCAAAATTATCATTACCGTTTTAGAAGCCGGATACAATGGAGATGGCTTTCTTGCACCAGACGAATTGTTTGCTTGGCTCTTTGTGCGACGATGATGAATTAAAACGAAGACAAATTCCTAGTGAAATTACTCTCTGAAACAGAAAAAAATTTCTATAATTAACAAAGGGCCAACCAATGGCAGATCTTTTGTTTCTACTTTAATGTTCCACCGATTACAAAATGATTCGTTTATTCCGCCGCCGGCGTTATTTCTATTTTCAATTGAAACTGCACAAATTATTGGTGAAACCAATCACGTTTCGCAGTGTTTCCTTTAAACATTGATTAAATCCAATCCAATTCTTTTTGAGGAACTTTTCTGATAATTTTATAATAATTACTGTTTAATGGCCCACTAAATGTAAAAAAAAAAAAAAAAAGGAAAGAACTTTTACATCGCAGGTACCCGCAGAACAAAATTTTAAGTATTGAATTTCGACTGATTGTACAGTATTATTTATTTTATTTTGTTTATTTGTACCATCGAATTTATATAGTATGAAATACATTAAGAAAGGTACGTCCTTATTGTTAAAGTTGTGCTATAACTTCAATAATGAAGGTCATAAACTTTAACGACTCGTATGATAAAATAATTTAATATTATTAAAATGTACAATGAAATAACGTGTAAATTATAAGCATAAATTATAATGTGAATAACAAAGCCGTTTGTCGAAATTCTTTATTGAGATTAAAGGCCAAGGTTGAAATGAGGTTAGCAAGGAAGTGGGCGCGTATCATGTTCTTCTTTTGTTTGTCAACGAAAACGACATTTGGTTATTTCTCTCTGACGGTCGAAAGCCCGACATCCGCCCACTGTTGGAAATAAATATCTTCTGTTTTTTTTTATTTTCACGGGACTTGTATTCATGATAAATGTCAAAATTCATTCAGAAACAGTATTGTATTAAAAAATTCAAAAGATTCAACTGAAGCAGTCAATTCTATTTTTTCAAAATAATATATACCATTAGATATGTTCACTCATAAAAATCTTAACCTTCGATCAAGAATCACTAAGTTTTGCTATCATTTTCTTTGATTAAAACCTAATTTTATTCTGTCAAGACATTTTTTCTTGGTTTGGTCACTTAGTATCTTAGATCAAGGAAACTTTTGTTGGCTCAAGAAAATTTATTCTTGGCAAAATATCAAGACACATTTGGCCTTGAACCAAGAAAATTTTTCTTCACTCAATGCATCCTTTTTGTGAGTAATTTATGTGAAAAAGAAATTCGCATTTGATGCTCTTTGAACAAATATTAATCTTATAACAGTTAAAAATTATTTTTTACAAAAATTAAAAAAAAAAATTATTACAAATTTAATCTGGGTACACTGTTTTAAGTAAATTAACAATATAATTCAATTCATTTCAAGGAAGTCATTAGAATACGATAAAAGTAAAGTTCTGTATTGAGTCGTCTGTTACAAAATGACACGTAAACTAGAAAAATCCCTACCGGAATTATTACTTTCAGAGGTAGATATTCAAAACGTAGTTTATTACTTTGTTTTATGTTACGGATAACATCAAATCGACAGTATCTTTTATTTGTATTTTTAGCTTTTTTTCCAAACGTATTGATCGATATCATGAAATTCATAATCAAAATATATGAAACTGTAAAAAGTTTCCTACGCATTGTGTCAAAATAATTATCCAATTTCATTTAAAACATCATTCGTGGCAAAGAAATAGGATTTTCAATAAAACAAAGTATTTATATTACGCGGTATAAATGACGTCATGATATACAAAATTTATACTGTCAAAAATCTTTTAAGGGGGTTTTTCGTATCTTTTGCCTTAAAATAGGGCTATATTTAAGATTTTTTTTTCGAGAAACAAAACAATACACACGATTGAGGTTTTCATCATTATTTCGGCGATATATTGGACTATAAA
>JABFOV010001043.1:0-28664 GCA_022817685.1 Aradophagus sp. ZL-2020
CAACATGACCAGTGACCTTATGTGATACGATGTACCCAGAGGTGTCAATGGGAGGGCGGAACGTAAAAAGAATAAAACTAAACTAGGCACACATACAGTTGATGGACTCACAAGAATTGCACTCTATAAATAATAGTACATTATATAATGAGCCCGCGAAGTTGTAAAAATTATTTGCACATTGGAGTCATGACTTCGAATGGTTTTTCGAGCGCGTCCACAGAGGCTATGGCCAAGCAGCCCAAAAGCCACTCGGCACCCTGTGAGTCCATCAACTGTATGTGTGCCTAGTTTAGTTTTATTCTTTTTACGTTCCGCCCTCCCATTGACACCTCTGGGTACATCGTATCACATAAGGTCACTGGTCATGTTGCATGCCACATCAGAATCTTCATCCATTTATCAAGCAAACAAAGCTAAGCAACGAGTAATCGAGCCGGATGGAAAAATTAAAATTCAGTTAAGCGCTTCTCACGTTGACTTCAACAGTTTCTCATAATCACTCAATTACAGAACCATGTAAGCAACAATGTAAGCAACAACCTTCGAACGCAAATCATTAAATCCAATGACAGTTGATTTTGCAATCTTCAACGAGTTTTATGCTTTTTGCCCAGTATTTTATGTAATAATAGTACTCGTAGACAAGGAGTATTTTGATAGTAGAAATTTCAACGTACAATTATCTCATACAGAAAGTTGGCACGATATCCTTGTTTTTAATAATGCAGCTTGTTATGGTTACATGTACAATCTTAATCCTATTTAAATGACATTCACTCAACCGTTATCTTACCAATAAGCACATGTCTTCTTTTTCTTCTTCTTAATTTTTTTTTTTCAATTTCATCATTTCATTTCTTTCATTTAACAAAGATACCCCGCACTTTGCACAATGCAAATATCCACGTGACGCAGGTATTCACCATTCTGTGATGATCATCTCAGGGCTGGAAGATAAAATTATGATTTGTCACTGGAGTATATGAGCGCACTTGTACGCATATATACATACAGGCAAAGCTCTGTACACATCGCATTACACAATGTTGAAATGCCTCGGATAAATTGTAAGTCATGGTACAATCAGTGCGATTGTTTTGTAGCAATGCCATGGTTTGGGATGGACATTGGGGGTACCTTGTGCAAGCTGGTGTACTTCGAGCCCAAGGACATTACCAGAGACGAGGCAGACGCTGAAGTCGAAACACTGAAGAATATTCGACGTTATCTTACAAAGAATTCAGCTTACGGGAAAACCGGCCATCGAGATGCTCATCTACAGGTAACTGTTTATCTTTGTTTCACTCGCTATGTTATATATGTTTACATATGTTTCATTCACTGCTCTAATGCTGTGAAAATGCTTGAAAGCGATCATAACTCAAAGAGTAGTTATTTCTACTTCTATCCTCTTTTATTTTATTCCTTTTTTATTTTATTCAAGAAGCATAAAATTGTTTAAATTTAAAATTGTCTTCAACTGTCAATGGATGTTACAGATGGACAACGTGTGTATTAGGGGCAGAAGAGGTACTTTACACTTTATTAGATTCCCCACAAGCGAGATGGGCAACTTCCTGGATCTCGCCAAGTCGAAAGGAATGGCTAATTTGGTCACAGAAGTTTGCGCCACTGGAGGTGGTGCTTACAAGTTTGAAGAAAATTTCAAGAAAGTAAGTGAATTTGTATTCTAAGCAAATAAACAGTAAATATATAATGGATCAATATTACAGGAAGTGAATATGAGTTTGGCAAAATTTGACGAGCTAGGTAGTTTATTAAGAGGAATGCTGTATGTGGAAACAAATAATCCACGTGAATGTTATTATTGGACTGACCCAACAGATGAAAGTAAATGCCAAAAAGTACCCTTCGATTTTTCAGAACCATACCCATTTTTGGTAAGATCCTGGTTGTGAAATCAATGTTATTTTATTACTTCACGTGAAGTTGTAACAATTATTGTTGTTTCAGTTGGTGAACGTTGGTTCTGGTGTCAGTATTTTGGCAGTATATGGTCCAGAAAATTTCAAAAGGATATCAGGAACCAGGTAAATCTTGATAATACACTGGTAAATTGAATCATGAGCAGTATTACATAAACTCTTTTTGAATACACAGTTTAGGTGGTGGAACTTTTTTGGGTCTATGTTGCCTACTAACAGGCTGTAATACTTTTGAAGAGGCAATAGAATTGGCGACAAGTGGTGATAACACTAAGGTTGATAAACTAGTTAAGGATATTTATGGAGGAGACTATGTCCCTTTTGGACTTCCAGGAGATCTTGTTGCCAGCAGGTATTTACCAAATATTATTATCTTAAAATAATTTTGTTAAAACCAGCACAAGCTTTTTCGAGGAACTTAATTCAAATGCATATGTTTTTTCACAGTTTCGGCCAAATGAACTCCAAGGAGCGTCGAAATGCTGTTACGAAAGAAGATCTTGCTCACGCAACCTTAGTTACAATTACAAACAATATTGGTTCTATTGCTAGAATGTGTGCAGTGAACGAGAAAATAGAAAGGGTAACGTTTTATAATTTTAAATTAATTGCTTGATGTGAGTTTGATAATAAATCAAGTCATTCAACTTATTAAAATAAATAATTTCAAATACTTGTAATGAATTTATGTTATTTGGCATTTTATAGGTAGTGTTTGTCGGTAACTTTTTAAGAGTAAATCCAATATCGATGAAGTTGTTGGCTTATGCCATGGATTACTGGTCGAATTCAACTCTCAAAGCGTTATTTTTAGAACACGAAGTAAGTTTACAATTTTATCTTCATTTTAACTTTCATTAAAAATATAAACATTCTTAAATAATTTAAATATATTTTAGGGGTATTTTGGAGCAGTTGGCTGTCTTTTACAGTTCAACAACAGTGATACTAATGAAACAGATTCAAAGGTAGAATTAACATCGAAAAAACGTGTATCTGTATAAAAGAGTCGCAGGGTTTATTCGATGTTTTTTCTTCACTTCCTTTTCATTATACACGAATATTCCCGATGTCACATGCTTCACAAACGTATTTGCGTCAAAGAGCGCGTATCATTCCAATTTTAATAATGGACTATTTCTGTAACGTTAAATTTCCTTTTATTTAAGAAATACATTTTTTAAGAGGATCGTATATGTCAAAAAGTTTGTACGTTGGACGTTTCTAATAGAAGACAACTGCGATTATTTAGAAACTGATTGTCAAAGGCACACATTTTTTACTTTGAATTTAAATTTGAAATTCATGCCATTTTGTAATGAAATTGTTGCAAAAATATATAATGGCGTCGAGCACAACGAAAACTATTTTTATGAATATATGTAGAATTCAGTGTACTATTTATATATACATATAATTTATATATAAGTATACATACTCACATTTGTAATTAAAAAGCATCGACGTCATGCCTATTTTTTAAATTAATTTTATTAAATTAGTTTAGTATTACTTCGTAATTTGGACATAGTAACGGATTATTTTCAATAATGAATAATCACAGCATTTTGTAAAGCGAAATATTTTTATTCAATTTCTTGCAAAATCTCTTTTATAAACTAAATCTACGCACTATAAAATTGAATAATACGCCAAACCAGTATAAAAATTCACCACTATCAAAACAGCTTGCTGTGGCAGAATCGGTTTAAGTTTTATGGATCAACGAAATTTGTGTGTGTGTATATATATATATATATATATATATATATATATATATATATATATATATATATATATATATATATATACTTATTATTTCGATGATTGGATTGAAAAAAGGTGCTGATTCAAATTTGATGATGGGAAATTACATATGAAAATCTAAATCTGCATCTTCTCTGATCCAGTCATTGATTTATTCTTAAAAATATGATATCATAAAAGTTAAAAGTACTATTCAATTTAAAATAATTACATTTAGACATTTTCGAAAATAACTTTGTTTTATCCACTGTTTACTTTGGGGGTAGATAGAATAGAAATATTCGTCAGAGGTACTGGGTTGGCGTTCAGGAATTGTATTTATTTTACACTTATTAACTTCTGATCAAATCTAGATTTATTAGGCGAAATATTGTAAACTTTTACAAAGGGGATAGAAAAGAAACAAAGTGTCGCTTATATAAACGACTAACGTTTGTTATTTATAGTTTATATCAAGAAATAATTTGAAGTTATTTGTACGTATGAAGAGGACAATACTGTTGTTATGATTACTCGTTAATACTGTTAACACATACTTGAACATCTGTCTTTTATCTCCTTTATATTATACACAATCAATCGATTAGAAAAATTGTACCATAGAGACATTTCGAATAAAATATCATTTGTAAGTTCGTTAATGAATTAATCCTTAATTAAAGAGATGCGATATTGACATATTATCAAAACTGATTGCATGTAATTGTGTTAAATTTTATTTGGGTGGCGGTGAAAAATGATGCATAATAATTATACGTAAAGAATTATTTTGACATGAATAATATTAACTTTTCATGAATGCATTTTCATTTCAAAGTTCAAAAAACTAGTTTTTCTATGTATAAAATGTAAAATAAAAACATTAATGGATTATCAAAAGAATATATTTTTTGTTATGAAAATTAATTTTTTTACAACACCCAACAAAAAAGTATATATTTGTCACTTTAAATTTACATGTAACAAATATTTAAACGTCCTGCGAGTGAAACGCGCCACTTAAGTTTGGTTTCTTTGTCACCTAGCAACGAAGCTCTTAGTCTGCTTGATCTATGACATTTCCAGTCTTATTGTTTACATTGTATTTTATATTTATAAAATTACTGTAATTAAAATTATTTATTACCCATTTTCAACACATTCATTGTAAATTATTATCGAAGAATAGAATAATTTTCATAAAATTTTTATAAAATCCCAATTTCACAATCTAATCAGCGCAGAAATATGGTATGTTACTTTGAAAGGACTTTTTAATTATCTTCTAATTAACTTGTAAACGAGTTTTATTCAATTATTTCTATCAATTCCAATAAAAGGGTCCAAAAAAAGGAAAAACGAAACATGTTGACACGGTCGATGGGACTGATACAACTAAGATGAGCAGAGAACAATTAGAGCATTATGCTCGCAAAATTTTGGAAGAAATGGAGCGTGTTAGAGAGGAATGCAATTTTTTTCAACTCGAACGAGACAAGATTAGAACATTTTGGGAGATAACGAGGAATCAGTTGCAAGAATTACAAGCCGCTGTTAGGTATTTATTATAAGCAGGAAAAAAATAGAGTTGCAATCAATATTGTCTGACATTGAAAATAATTGATGTGATTGATTAAATGCATTGCGCTATTTGTGAACCACAATTGCACTGATAAACATCAGATTTTCCTTCACTAAATAATTGAAGAAAATATAGCGATTATTTTTTTGTTGGAATGGACATTATCTGATTGTATCCATGATTGAATCAATTTGCAGAAACAAAGAGAGGGAAAAGGAGGAGTTGATGGAAAAGCATGATGCGGAATTATTGCTTCATAAGCAGAAAGTAAAGCACCTCATGTACGAGCACCAAACCAACTTGTCAGAAACGAAGGCCGATCACATGGTTGCATTGAAAATAACTCAAGATGATCATCTTTTACAAGAAAATGAATTACTGAATGATAAAAAGCAATTGAAACTGATGCAAAAAGAATTGGAACTTGCTCACGAAAAAGACATACGCGCTTTGAAATTGGTAAACGAATATAAATAATTTCGTATTTAACTGTATTATTATTATATTTAACTGTATCCATTGTATTATTTAATTTATAATTCTGATCTATTTCCTTATGTTTTTTAAATAATCTGATAATTTAGGCGCATACTGAGGAGATGAATAAAATGATGAAGCGCTTTGAATCTGAGGCGATAGAATTAGAACAAAAATATGAGCAAAAATTAGTCAGCCAACATGAATCGTTAATACTGAAGCATCGAATGGAAATAAAAGAAGTAGAAGAACGGAAAGAATCTCACATTACCGAGTTAACAAAATCCCATGAGAAATCTTTTTCGGACATGAAACAATATTATACTGATATACTGAATAATAACTTATCATTAATCGAAACTATGAAAGTAATTCATACAATATTATACTTGTGTTTAAGACATCTGTCAATTTTTAATTCCAATTGCTCAAAAAGTTATTTTATTTTAAAGGAACAAATGGATATAATAAAAAATCGTGAAGACAGAATGTCGAAACAAGTGCGGCAGTTGACGAATGAAAATAAATCATTGGCCAGTAATTTAAAAGAGATTCAGGATCAAAACATCGATTTAACGAAACAACTTGCGAATTACAAACAGGATAAGCGAACTTTAGCTGTAAATACAATCTTGATTAATCAATAAAAAAGTGATTTTTTGTATTTTATGAGTGATGTTATACTTTTCAGAATACTAAAAGGAGATTAACCGTAGCTTTAAAAAATTATGATAGCTTAAAATGGGAAAACGAAGTTTTGGAATTGCGCTTTGATAAGGTACATGAACTGAACCATTACAAACGTTGTTCATTATTTTCAACACACTGAAAATAAATTTCAATTATAGTGCCAAGCAGAACGTGACGAATTACATTCGAGATTCGTTTCATCAATTTTGGAGTTGCAACAAAAAACAGGATTGAAAAATGTACTCTTGGAAAAGAAATTAAAAGCTTTGTCAGAAGTGCTAGAACAACGCGAAACACAGATAAATGAGGTCTTAGCTTCGGCTCAATCTAATCCTGAAGCTGCTTTGCACGTCAATAATAAACTTGAGGTATAAAACATATAAATAACAAAATAGAGAAAATTACCATTACATAATAAGATTGTAACGTACACACGACATAACAATGATATAATACATATTTAAACAATGTTTGTTACATTAGGAAATATTAAATAAAAAGAACGCTGCCATCGAAGATCTTCAATATGAATTAGCCAAAGCTTGTAAAGCACACGACGATTTGTTAACATCGTACAAATGTAAATTAAAGGAGTATGGAATATCTGAAGCAGGTGTTAATTTTCACATGTTGAAAAATCAAATGATAAGTGGTAAGATTTACTGACGTTTTCACTGGAAAATATTAAATATGTTTTTTCAAATCAAGTTCATTAAATCAATATATTTTAATGTTTTTAAAATAATAAATTTTTATCCAAATGACCATAAATTTCTAATTTTTATTGATTAATTATATTCATGAATATTTGTATTACATATAAAAAATGAAAATATTATAACGTATTGGTCATCCTATAAACAGAAAGGTCATTTCTATAGCTAAGTAGAAGAATCTTCACCTTGAATTGGTAGTGAACAATTTTCATTAAAAACGGAACAAGAGAATGGGGTTTTTCATTGCTGATTTGGGAATAGGGGTTTTTTATTGTAAATTTTAAAATGGGTGTTCTTCACCGCCTATTAGGAAATGAGAGTTCTTCTTTTCAGTCATCGATTAAATGAAAATGTCCAAGGTTCATGTTTACTGTACAAAAATAATTCACGTAAATATCACAATGATTAAGAAATTGAACAACTCCAAGTATTTGGTTTTCAAACATTCTATATATATTTCATTTATTTTGTACGATACATAGGTTATTGCGATAGACAGAGTCGCTTTTAAATAGATATTATCACAGCAAATCGAATAAGTATAGTGTAAATACATAAAAATTGAAATTTAATTTATTATTTTTATTCAAAATAAATTATTAAATGAATCGTAATATTGTTTGTCGAACTAATTTGATTAATGACAAATATCACTTTAATTTTATCATTAGAAATTAGGATGTAGTCATTCTTAATTCAACTTTGTTTCTTTTTTGTTGACTGTAAAAATAAATAATTTGTACTCATTATGCATGAACGATAATAAAATATAATGATCTTATAATAAAAGATACAATACAATTAAACAAAGTATTAAGCAACATACAGGTACGAATTTAAGTCTTTTCGCAAATTATTTGCGAGATTATGATATATAGTATATGTATTATGTACATAGAAAGGGCATGGAATTTAGTCATTTATGATAATAAAGTCAGTTACATCGAGTTACATGATTACATTTCAAACACTTTCATAAGATATTATAATAAAATTATCCTTTCTAATTTCAAGTCTAATTTGATTTTTCCAAACTTAGAAGAAAGTTCCATTAAAGCCTTTTGTCATCATTTTCATTTTCTCATAAATATTGTTCAGTACATGTTGTATAGATATAACTTTATCATACAATATAGATTTATTTGTAATGTATATATATATATATATATATATATATATATTTCTGAGTGTATATACATTATCATTATGAATTTGGCACAATAAGAAAGAATCACAGATAAAATCATTGTACATCATAAAAGTCCTATGAAGAGACAATAAAGTTAGAGAGTTGACTAAACAAAAGTGTGTTGCTGTTTTTTCTAATGTAAATATACATGTCTACATCTTTAAAATAATAATTAGGCGTGTGTGGGCCGAAATTTGGCATAAAATGTGAAACACGCTCAATCTAACTCTAACATCTAACACTAATAACAAAACTAACTGAATCTTAGTCAGTCATAATTTTAGTAGTATAACTTCTAGGTGGTCCAGCCTGGGTTCAACATAAGTTGATTGGGCTGAATTGATTTGACCCATAAAGTTACATTTGCGGGTCAAGTCAATTTTAGACAGATTAGTGTTTTTAATTTTGGTCCAATTTTTGACCCACACATGTCTAATAACATCTGTGGCGCTGAGGATATACCATGAGGAAAAACTGCATTTTTTGACAAAACTGAATTCATATCGAATTTGACCAGTATATATATTATATTTTAATTTTATCAGATCGTAATTACAAGAACTTATGAATTTTCTAAGTTAGAATGGATATACAAATTCTGAAAACTGATTTTCAAATGGAAATTAAATACTTTAAACTCGTTTTTTTGTTTATACAAATATTGCAGGTTTTTTCTCAATGTTATAGATGTATACCTTCTTCCTATAATAATATAAAATTTAAATTCCAGAAAAGAAAACAAATATTTACCATAAATTGAAAAGTTTGTAAATGTATCAAATATTTGTGTCATTGTTTCATCTCTTTCAATGTAGAATTTTGTGAAAATAATCTAGAAACTTGTATTTTTATTTCATCCTGGATTGCTTACGTTTTAAAATCAATTTTATCAAAATTATAAACTCCATCTTTTTCTCTCAGATTTGAGTTTTTAAATTACTACCTTACTTTAATTCGTTTAGCTTTTCTTCTTTTCAAATTACAAATCAATTGTTTAATTTTGAAATTAAATCTTAGATGCTTGTTATGTATAACTTTTGAACCTTATTTTTTAACTTGATTGTTGAATCAGTAGCGAGTTACTCCATTTTTAGAATTTCTCTTTGAAATGAAATATTGAAAAATATATGTATTCAACTGTATAATTTTTGCAAACAAATTTGTTCATAAAAAATATCTTACAGAACTAATATTGTACCATAAACAGACTTATCATTAGGAAAATTATGGAGAATAATGAGCTTGATGTTTAATTTAAACCAACTTCAAGGTTAATTGAAAAATAGAGCTTGGTGTTTCATTAGAGAAAAATTACTCCACATCAGATTACTTTGAATGTTGAACTTTATACTGTATATTATATATAAAATCAATTTTTATATATAAAATACAATTCAATATCCATTTGGAGGAAAAGGTTTGCAGCAGCTGAAAACTTTTTGTTACTTATAGCTGTTCCGATCAAATTCTGATGTATGCTACATTGCTTCTAAAATATCTGCATTTTTGTCTAATTGATATGAAATGATTTGATGCTCACGTCCAAAGAGAGTATTAGGCTTTTATAAACAATATAACTTCCTACCGTATTTTCTTATTTATAATAATTATGAGAATTATGCTCATAAATAGTATAACTATTTATCTACTAAATACTTAACGAAATAATCACAGTTTAAAATAAACTTTCATATTTTTTCTTCGCATACTTGGGATACTTTTTAGCAATGTATCCCTTCTTTACCATAAAAAAAGGAACAATGAATGACAAGTAAAACACCAGATAAAAATTAATGTTTCTTACTTCAGCAAGGATATTTTACCTTTTTTCCCCTCAGATACGTTTTGTTCCCTCGGGTTCTCCGAGAAAATAAAGCGCTTTCCAAGGGTATGGAAATGCAAAACTCCTGCCGTGCTTTCTCTTCTTCTGAAATTTACTATTAATTTTGCAAACTTACCACTGACACTACCAAAGTTTATATAAAATAATCACGACTTTATACTTTCCAGTAACTGAAAACTTGAATAAATTATACAGATAATGTCTCTACATCAAAGAGATCATTCTTCTTTAAGATGTCTTCAAGTTAAACAGCAAAAAATAAAAAAGAAGGCAAGGAAACGAACGCGAGAGTATGGTGTTCGAGGGGATGGTCCTTAAGCCATTATTCTCCAATTGGGCAACGACTCGGCAATGAGAGTGGAAAAGGAGGATGTGAGATTATAGACTACCGTTTCACCGGCGGCGAGCACGGCGCCGAAGGATCCGTAAGTGCCGTAGTCAATGATGCTGTGGTTACACGCGGCGAGCACTGCCAAATCCTTGCCGGGTCCGCGGCCTTTGTGGTCCGAGATGAAGCTGATCCGGTGGCGGTCGCTGCGGAAGTTGTACTTGCACCAGGCGATGTTGTCGCTCGCTATCAAAAATATCGTGTTGGCGTACTTGCCCGCAAAATAGTCCATGGCTCTGGTATAGTAACTCAGTGGTGCGGGACGAGCCTTCAGTTTTTGCCACAGGTAAGTCACGTAGTCGGTGCTGCGCACGTGCATACTCACGAACGTCGGTCTCGTTAAATTATAACTCAATGCGGCTTTCCTCAACACTGAATCTGCGTGCATTCGCAAGCTAGGCTTAAATGTAAACTCTCGACGTAGGTCGTCTAACCAATCCTTTACCAAGCTCCAATAAGCCGAATATCTGAGAAATATATTTCACAGTAATTATTCCAATATTAAGGAAGAAAATATAACTTTCTTGCACGGATATGAATATCATGTCCTGATTCTTAGTAACAATGCATTAGGATCTCTAGTTGTTCAGTGAAATAAGAATTGAAATTCTAATTTGAATATTAGAAGATTAGTCTGATTGGTTTATATTGCGTATTTTATGGTAAAACCATTTACGAATTGATTTGTTATTAAATATTTTTGTACCAATGGATGACGATTTGAATATTGGAAGATTGTCAGTTGTGTTTTGGAAAATTAATGGTTTAGATGGAGAAGTTAATAGCATACATCAATAGTCAATTCTTGACTAACACATGGTTCCAGGAATGAAATTAATTAAATATTGTTTGATGAGTGAGTTGCCTAAATAATGTGCTAGGTAATTCTCGAAATTATTATTATCATTCCCTTTAATTCAGTTAAATCATAATATTTACCTGGGAATGATAATATTTTGATCCGTACTATTCCACTGTTCCAGAGAGTTGACTATATGTTCAATACTCAAGGTACAATGCCCGATGTAACTCAAAGGCAGGATATTCAAACTTTCAAAGTGTTCTCCTAAAGTCTTTAGAATACATTTTGGCATATAGGGCTCTAATCCAGTTCTCCTAAAAGTAATAATCAGTTCATTAGCAACTTATTTGTATCATGAAACTTAAATTAAACGAAATTTAATTCTACAAACTTCATTCCCAATAAGGATTTTAGTACATCTTTTTGAAACAAATGAATGAAATACTAGAAAGTAAATTTTGATGTTTAATATAAAAATGAAAATAAAATATCAAACCTGCTGCAAAACATTTTTGTGTTTTAAAATTAAAGTGCACTTTGATTTCACGAGTTGCACAACTAAAAAAAAAACAAAAAAATGCAAGGCCTAAATATGAGAAGTAGGACCTTTAGCGAAGAAAAACTATTCCTACTCGTATCGCGCAATTTTAAACTTTAAAAGTGTGAAAGTGATGTAAAGGTCGAACCTGGCTGCAGCCCAAACGGAGGCATACTCCCAAATCTGATTGCCCAGTCGTCCACCCTGCATAGCGGTGACAATGCCATACTTGGGGCAAGGGTATTTATTTGGCAGCAAAGTCCGCGAGGTCCTGATGTTGGCGTGACAGAGAGCGTGCTCGTAGGCTGAGATTTTAATTCGTCTGGTCACCGGGCTGGACGAGTATATGGGAAATAGGAAGACGTGGATGCCGAAGACCACCGTCAGGGCGAGGAATATCGCGCAGGCAAGCACATGCTGCTGAGCGTGACTCATGGCCCTGCTATCTTTATTGGACGTGTTTTTTTTCTTTCTTTTTTTTTTGTATCCGAATGCTCTACCAATTTTCGCTCTCTGATACTGATCGCTTTGTTTTCAGGTCGTTCACAATATTCGCTGGCGTATTGTATATATATGCGTGTGTTTCTAAACTTTATAACTGCTTTTAAATGTTACTTCACTACCTTTTACTTGCGTTTATTCTACTTCTCTCTACTTTCATCCCCTCGCTGCACCCAACTAATCCGGCATTTTGGTTCTACAGGCGTATCGTGTCCATTGCTTTCTGATGGACATCTTTGCAACGATAAGTGTTGATTATCAAATGTGTCTCTCATCGATTGCATCTCGATTGAAAATGTATTCAATTGATTCTCATATCAAATTTGAGATTCTTATGTTGAGCACGAGTTTCATCATTTAATTTTGTTTCGGATTGTAAAAATTATTTGTCACAATCTAATGCTTAATTAAATGTATATTTATATATGTTTTCAAAATTATTATGAATATGTGATAACGGTATGTGTATTTTAAATAAAATACATCGTTGCATTCGTAAATTGAAATGATTTAATTAAACACAAATCAATAAAATGTTATATTTAAATACTAAGTAATTGTATCCATTTTAATTACACTTTTTGTTATTCACTGTAATACAAATTATCACAATTGAACAAATTGTTATTTCTGGTCAGATGTGCTTTAAGTGTATAAATAAACGGATGTATTGATGAGCATTGAAACTGACTTTTCAATCGAGAGATTCATTGGAAGGAAAATTAGCTTAGCAATTTAACAGCGCATGCCATCTACAATAACTTTCAAAGTGAGTTATTAGCAATGATTATTTTTAACGTATGCATTTTTGAAGTTTATGTAATTTGTCATTATGAAAGTTGGATGATAAAGTGCATTGACAAGCAAATGTAAAATCATAATAACTCAATTTTGTATTCAAAAAACAAAAATTGGTGTCTTTATTTGTAGATGAATAGAAACGTAACATAATATTTATAAAAATATTTATAACAATTGTATAACTTATATGTAATAACAATAACAAGCGCAGCTTTAATAATATCGATTGCAAGCTTAATTTATCATCCTTGCATTATAAGTTCTTATCATTAAATTAATGTAATTAAGAGCTTATTGCTCATTTTATGTTAAATGATAACTTCGTTCAAGTGTACTCATAACACACATTATCAAAGCTAATTAACAAACAGTTCTAAACATTAAATTCCGCAAAGTCATCTTGAAAATTAATTACTTTTCAATTAAATTAATGTAAGACTTTTTGTATTTAATTGTTCAAAAAAGGTAATGCGTTCAGATGAAACGAGCATATTAAGAAAATGATCATTAACAATGAAATATGATATTGTTTATAAATATTATGTCTTCCTTTCATGAAATGTGTTAATTTTCGTCGAACGTGTAGGCAACCAAAACCAAAATTGTACAGCAAATAATAATTGCGCGTAACCAAAAGGTGATAATATCCTTTAAAATAATCGTCACATTGAATATTACTTGCGCCGTTGTTGAATTTCCATGAAAACTCGTAGCTGCCTCTGTGTCTCTTCATTGTGTTTCTTTACCGAGGAGATCAATCCAAATGTTACCTGTGATCCGCGCAACATGCGCGATCATATATGCGCGCATTCTCACGGCTATCCTCAGTGACCGATCTGAGCATGCTCTGTCCGAGTTGACATTGTCGAAACATAATGTTATGATTTAAACTATTTCAATGTTGAGAAAATGTTCAAAATAGTTGTAAAACAAGTCTTAAGAAAAAAGAAATGAAAAAGTAGATTTCGTTATTTTACTATTTATTTATTTTTAATGTACATTATTTTTTTTCAAGTTATTAGAGCAATATTTATTTGGAAAAAAAAACAAATAAATAAAAATAGAAAAAACGATATTATAGATAAGTAACAATTAATTAAAGTGATGAGTATTAAATAATAGATTGCATAAAAATATATTAAAATAAAATTAATATAAGAATTACAAGAATATTCACATCATATGAAGTATATTAATAAAAAAAATCTGTAAGTTGATACTGGGTGTATTTTGATAAGTTACTTTTAATACGCCCCTTCGGCTCATCGTTTACTGTCACTTTGGTTTTGGTTACGCATAGTCGTTATACGGACTTAACTTTGAACATGGAGTTTTGATGTGCCGTGTGTGTTATATACAAAGCTTTTAATTATATATTATTTTATAATGTTCCTTCGTTTGAAAATTATTTTACTCATTGTAAGCTATTGTACAGCATGGTTGGATGAAAGGTGTGTTATTATTTTTATCATAATTTAATGCGAAATTAAATAATGAATATTTTGTAAATTTTGGTTTTTAAAATTGAAATCATGATTTATAGGCCAGTATTAGAATCAAAAGATGGACACTTAAACATTTTGAGTGCTAAGGATAAAAATATAACTCTAAGAGTATTAGGAAAAGGTTTCGTCAATGTCAATAATATCAATTTACTTCATGTTGCTGTTGCGGTAATGTTAAATGAAATTATCTTTTAATATTAGAATCTAAATTTTTTTTTTTAAATTGTGTGTGCACAATTCGGTTCGGATTTGGTTTATCTCAAATCATATTACGACTTAAAATAAATTATCTCATTAATGTTCAACTACTGATTTGTAAGTTGATTTGTAAGTAATAAAATTTAATATGTTAATAGGCTCAAAATGCATCTCGTTTGATAGAAAATTGGAGGCGAGGATATCTCCTCGACGTGGAAAATTCTCTCCAAAGACTATCAGATATCATCGAAGGTCCTACAGGTCTTCAAAAAAAAGTTCATGTTTTAATGTCTAATGTAGAATTTGTTGGAAATGTTAATTCTTCATCAGGCGGACAAAGAGTATGTACTATTATTATAATTTTACAAATTCTCTTTCAAAATGTATTTAAAACTGTGACATTAATGTTAAATATTGCACTCCATTTTTTAGCCTGATTTAAATAACGTGACTAATCTAAGTATATCTCAACTTCGTAATAGAGTAAGTATTAAACTTCAATGTTAATTTAAATATTGAAGAGAACAAACAAATTTTATTACAAAATAGGCATTCTTCGTAATATAAAAATACTTTAATGAAATCAAAACATGGACAATTCAGTTCATTCAAGTGAAGTAAAATAATTAAGTCTATTAAAATATATGTCTTTCCTAAACAGGTACGAAGATTAGAAACTAAAGTGCGTTCAATGTTCCTTAAATTACGACGAAACGAATGTATTTCTAATCCTTGTCAAAATGGTGGATCTTGCATTGACGTTTACGATGGTTTCCAATGCCACTGTAAAGGCGGATGGGAAGTATGTACATGCAAATTATTATTCCCTTTCAACTAATAGAAAATAACATTCTGGATAAAAAATGTATACTTTTCAGGGACCAACTTGTACTCAAGATATCAACGAATGCGCTCGATATGCGGGAACCGATTTAGGTTGTCAAAATGGAGCAACTTGCATTAATATTGCTGGATCATACAGGTTTTTAATCTTTAAATCATCAAATATGATTCGACAAAATGTATATTGGACATAATTAGATATTTATAAAAATTACAATTGTAGATGCAATTGTGCATCAGGCTGGTTTGGGTTTCACTGTATCAGGAAATCCTTTGCTTGCAATGCAGAAAATTCTGCTGAACTATGCGGTCACGGAGTATGCATTAATAAACCTGGGAGTGCATTTGGTTACACATGTATTTGCGATCAGGTATTGCCAACTACAATATTTCTGAGTGATAACAAATGTATAAAATAAAATTCGGCGTATACAAGATATTTTATACTGATTGCATAGGGTTGGGAGCAACAAGACAATTCTAACCCAGCTTGCTTGAAAGATGTCGATGAATGTTCTCTAAACCACCCTCCTTGTTCTGTGAATCCACCAGTAAGTTGTCACAACCGTCCTGGCACATTCTTTTGCGGCGATTGTCCGCAAGGCTATAGTGGAAATGGATATTATTGCGTTGACATTGATGAATGTCTTGTGGATAATGGTGGATGCAGTACCATACCTAAAGTCCAGTGCATTAACACTTTGGTAAGTTTTTCTTTTTTTTTCTTTTCCATAATTATCAAAGCTTTAAAACATTTTTATTTCATTAACAGGGTTCGAGAATATGTGGACAGTGTCCACCTGGGTATCAAGGAGATGGAGTCACCTGTTCTTACTTAGGCATTTGTAGAATTAATAATGGTGGATGTCATCCATTAGCTACTTGCGTTGATAACCCAGAAGTATCCAACACTTACGTTCTTTGTACGTGTCCTGAAGGTTACACAGGTACAGGAGTAGGACCTCACGGTTGTCATCCAGGAACATCTGTCACGTCGAGACCAACCACATGTGATAGAACCAATTGCATTTATGGAGTTTGTTCAGCAAATCTATATGGTGCTGTTACATGTGTATGCTACATAAATTATTCAGGTACTTGATGAGCCAAATAGAGAAGGCAATTTTTATTTGAATTTGTAAAGCTTTTCAACAGCAGAATATATATTTTTGTTGCTTAATTTAAAACAAATTGTTCGCAGGTCCCAGATGTGACATTCCATCAAATCCTTGTGAACCAAATCCTTGCAAAAATGAAGGAACCTGTCAATATAACCGAGGCAGGGCATATTGTCGATGTACTGCTTCATATACAGGATTGACCTGTGAAACTCCAAGACAATCATGTGGAGGAGTATTCGATGATCCAACCGGTGTCGTTGAATTTCCTCTTGGTGGCAACAAATATGAACATGGTTTGAGCTGTTCTTGGTTAATAACTACAAATCATACTATGGTTCTTAATATAACTTTCACAAAGTTTCAAGTGGAACCTTCTAATGAATGCAAATATGATTTTCTACAAGTAAGAATTACTAATAGATAATTCTTAGATTTAATAAATGATGATTAACTAATTACCGCATATTAATTTTAACTTTTCAGATTTATGATGGTAGAACAGCTGGAAGTCACATGATCGGTCGATATTGCGGTGAAACCATGCCCCATAATGGAACCATTATCTCATCACACAATGCTATGTACTTTTGGTTTCATTCAGATAGCTCCATCAGTCATGATGGTTTTGCCTTCACTTGGACTACTATAAATCCAGTATGTGGCGGCGAAATTAATGCAGATCATGGAACTTTAAGTTCCCCTGGTTCTCCAGGAAAATATCCACCTAATAGAGATTGTTTCTGGAATATCAATGTTAATCCTGGGAAGAGAATTCAGTTTCACTTTTACACACTATCGCTTGAAGAACATCAGAATTGCGAATTCGATTATGTGACGGTCGGTTTAATATATAAAATGTGTTCAGATATCAAGATGTTTTACTTGCACAGTGCATAATATCTATGATTCATTTTATAGATAAGTGAAGAAATAAATCATGGGGAACATATTTTAGCTACATACTGCAATCGCACGTTACCTCCTCCAATAACGACATCTGGCAGACACGCCAAAATTCATTTTCATTCAGACAATTCGGGTCAAGACAATGGCTTTCAGCTTGTTTTCGCTGCTGTTCCAGGTAATCATGTGATTATAGCTTGCAAATTGTTGATACCGATATTATAAGTAAAATACACATAATTATTTTAAAAGGTTCTCCTGACTGTGGTGGCATCTACACGGCTGAAAGCGGAGAAATAATTTCTCCAGGATATCACGATAATGGTTACCCATCGTCGATTAATTGCGAATGGCTTATACGTTTGCCGAAAAACGAGCGCATTTCTTTGAAATGGATCGATCTGCAGATAGAAGAAAACGCCGACTGTTCCTATGATTTTGTCGAAGTAAAGTATATTCTTTTGACAACACAGTTCTGATTATGACATGTTTTTCATAATTTGCAATGATTAATTACAGATATACGAAGGTGATAGCACCGATGCATCAATAGTTTCACGCTCTTGTGGATCTACACTGCCAAGTAGCTATACGTCAAAGTCAAACGTTCTATTAATAAAATTTGAAACTGACATAAACAGCGTAGACAGGGGATTCAGAATTAAATATGATACTTTTTGTGGTGGGGAGTACCGCGAACTTACTGGTATCATTAAATCGCCGTATTTCCCTGATGAGTATCCAGGATCCAAGGAATGTATTTATAAGATTATCCTTCCTCCGGGAAATATTGTCAAATTTACTATCGAATTCATGGATTTGGAACCAACATCGTCGGAAGAATGTTATTTTGACTATCTCGAAATTCGTAATGGTAACAATGCCAATTCATCGCTTCTGGCGAAGCTCTGCAATACCAATGACACCATGCCCACTGCGCCATACTTTTCGTCGCACAATTATATGTTTTTAAAATTTGTCACGGATGCTTCCATTCATCGACATGGATTTAAAGCCAACTATACATCAATTGAACAAGGTACAAATAATGAACTATATGACCATTTTCAAAATGAATTTCAACTTACAATTTGGTTATCGTTTTAGAATGTGGTGGTATGTTTACGACCCCGGGGCATTTAGAGTGGCCTGCAAATGCAGAAAGTTATTCAAGTGATCAAAATTGTACTTGGATAATTGAAGCACCTCCTGGTCATGTTGTTAGACTAACGTGGAACACGTTTAGTGTAGAATACAAAGCAAAATGTTCATATGATTATGTCGCAGTCTACGACAATTACAATCTACCTAATCAGCAATTAATAAAAAAGTAAACTCTTGTTAATTAATTTATAAGAATGTTTAATGGCATTTTATAAGATTTCTATCCCAGAAGTTTTTACGCTGTATGGTATATGAATTCATGCGAATTACCATCGCTTGAATCATAATCGGTTCAAATTAATAATTTCAAATTAATTTTAATAACAGATACTGCGGTTCGACGAAACCACCAACAATAACAAGTTTGGAACAAGTATTAGGAATAGTATTTCATTCTGATCGATCGGTTGAAGGAGAAGGTTTCAGTTTGAATTATGAATTTATGGACACGACTTTACTGTGTGGTGCGCATTATTACAGTCCAACGGGCGTTATCAAGTCCCCTAATTATCCTGAAAAGTACCCTCACTCTAAAGAATGCGAATGGGTCATTCACGCTCCAAATCGTCACCTCGTCGTTCTTCGAAAAAAATTTTTCCAATTAGAAGCGCATCGCAGATGTAGATTTGATTATTTAGAAATTAGGTAGATTACCAAGATTGCTTACATATTTAACTATATTGTTAGATGTGTGAAACATTTATCATTCATTCAAACATTTATCATATTTGTTTAAGGAATGGCGGATATGACAATTCTCCATTGTTAGGCAAATTTTGTGGTATAAGATTACCGGAAGAAATCATAAGCACTAGTAATCTTTTGTATTTAAAATTCGTGTCTGACGATTCAAAATCTGCAGAAGGATTTGAAATTGAGTGGGACAGCACCACTGCAGGTAACTTTTTTATTCTTTTTCATTGTATAATTGTCAATGTGAATTTTGTTCTGTTAATCATCTATATGAATTTCCAATTTGTACAGGATGTGGTGGAACTCTAACAGAAAGTATGGGTGACATAATTTCTCCTAATTACCCTCAGCCTTATGAAAATAATGCAGATTGCACATGGAAAATTGCTGTATCAGCCGGTAGTGTTGTACAGATCATATTTATAGATTTTGAGTTAGAAGCCAACGCTCCTTGTCGAATCGAATACCTTGAAATTTACGATGGCTTTGTTGGCCGTCCAAACAATGTAAATCGTTATTGCAACAGTATGCCAGATTCTGTGTTAACTATGAAGACCAATTTAGTCACCGTTAGATTTAGAAGTGATGCTTCAGATGCTGGTAGAGGTTTTCACATACGATATAAAACAGGTATTCTTACGTTATTGTTTTATTTGTATTATGTATAATACAAAAATAGCTTGCAATTATTTGTAAATTAAAATAATATTTGGTGAATCACAGAAATGTGTACTATTGTAAATTGTATAATGTCGTTACTTTACAGTTTGTAATACATCAATCCGTGGTTTTGAAGGAGTTATTGAATCGCCTAATTTTCCAAACTCTTATAGTGACAATATTAATTGTACTTGGACAATTGATGCTCCTAAAGGCAACAAAGTGAACATTACATTTTCCCACTTTGAACTTGAACAACACATTAAAAAAGTATGTGGCACGGACTACATTGAAATAAAAGAAGGAATAGATAACAAACCAAACACCGATTTGGGGAAATTCTGTGGTGATGAAAGACCAGCAATGATATCATCTACTCAACATCAAGTTTTCGTCAAATTCATTACCGACAACAGTATCACCTTCAGTGGATTCAGAATGGAGTGGGTTGTCGTGGGTTGTGTTATGAGATTATCAAGACCTTTCGACACCTTCACTTCACTTAATTATCCAAATCCTTATCCTCATGATACCGAGTGCCACTGGCTTATCGAAGTTGATATGTTTCATAGTATTGTTCTCACATTTGATGTTCTTGACACTGAAAAGGAAGGCGATTGTTCGTACGACAACATCAAAGTCTATAACGGAGGCGATGACGAGGCACCACTTCTTGCTCGTTTGTGTCATTCTACAAAACCAGTTGTTCTTACAAGCTCTAGTAACAAAATGTTAGTCACATTTGCATCGGATAACTCGTTTGTGTCAAAAGGGTTTTCTGCTAGATACGAAAGTATTCCACTGAAATGTGGTGGTATGTTCAACGCGTCACAGGGTTTAATTCATAGCGCCAATTATCCCATGGATTATGGAAAAAATCAATATTGCGAATGGCTAATTACAGTTGATGATCACCATGTTGTAAATTTGACATTTACTGACTTTGACGTGGAAAATACAAAGAATTGTACTGATGATTATGTCAAGGTTTGATATATACATTTTTTAATATATTGCTGGTTGAATGTTGTGATATCCACTATTATTTTTATCAGATATACGATGGACCTACTACAGCTTATCCAGAAATGGGTACTCACTGTCACAATGAGCTGCCACCACCATATAAATCAACAGGCAATCAAATGCTCGTTGTCATGAGAACTGATAATTTTATTACCGCCCAAGGATTTATGGCCGTGTATAATCGAGCCTGCGGTGCTCAGATTGTGATCAATGGTCAAGGATACATCGACTATCCAACCACAATGCAAAATTATGAAAATATGAATTGCTCTTGGATAATTATAGCAGAAGATCCAGGTTAACACAAAGTTTTTAGATATAAATTTACTAAGATTTGATAAATTGAACAATTATATTTCAACACAATTTTGTGAATCTTCATTAACGATTTCTAATTTCACTATAGCTGATCATGTAACTATAACTTTATCTTATGCGGAGTTCGGACAACTACCTGATTCTTGCAAAAACAATTACATTCAAGTACACGAAGGACGAGATTTAAGTGGACCACTTTTGGGAACTTGGTGCACTAATGAAGCTACTCCTTCATTGACTAGTGCCGGCAATGCTCTAACAGTAAATTTGGTGTACACTAGACTTGAGGATATTATGTTCGGCATCATTTATTCATCTTTAACTACAGGTATAACAAATATTATGTTCAATTCAATAATATACCGTTTAAAATTCACAAATTTAAATTAATGAGTACATTTTTAATCAGTGTTTAAAATATTTGAAATGGAAACCCAACTTGTATTTCCTTTTTACAGCTTGTGGAGGAAATTACACTATGGAAAATGGTACTTTAACTTCTCCAGGATATCCTGACAGTTATCCCATAAATGCTGAATGCATTTGGATATTGAATGTCGCCCCTGGGAATGAGATATTGCTGGAGTTTTCTAATTTTGAAATCGAAGATAATGAATATTGTAATACAGATTATTTAGAAGTTCGAAAAAGCGATGGAGCCGGAGAACTTCTTGGACTATTCTGCGGTGACAAAATCAATTCCTTTGCCGTTATAGGGACGGTTTGGATTAAATTTAAAAGTGATGAATCTGGTACTGGAAAAGGTTTCAAAGCACAGTATTCATTGAATAGAAATATGGAACTCAGTGGACCACGAGGCGTAATCGCTTCACCGTTATATCCGAAAAAATTCCGCCGTCTCGGAGAATTTAGTTGGAGAGTATCTGTAGAATCTACTTCTATCATCAATGTTCAGTTTGAAGATTTCCATCTGGAAAGTACCCAAGATGGCGAAAACAGCTTTGATTATGCTCACCTTACGGTAACACCCATTTACATTAACCAAACTGAGGGCTGCCAAATCATTTAAGTGACCGGATTAATTTTTAAAATAAAAGAAATTATTCAAATCACATTTAGATTCTGAAAGTAACTTAAATAATTTTGCGGTAACTTTATGCAATACTATTCAATTCAAATTTAAATTTTGTTTTCTGTATGCCTTTATATTCAGATATATGATGGCTATGATGCCGAAGCCCCAGAATTACTGAAGACTAGTGGACTTAATTTACCCAAACCTGTGCAATCTACCAGTAATGTTATTTTTATTGTGTTCACGTGTACAGCAAGTTATATTGGTCATTGGTTTCGTTTGACATGGTTGCAAATAGTAAAATTTACAGTTGATGAAAACTATGTTTCCGTCACCAATGGTAATCTACTGTTAATATTTACTTTTTTGTTCAATTGGTATCTATCGATATTAATATTGTAGCTGATTTCAGTTTCAAACTGTGATGAAATAATCTCTTTGGCTGGTAGAAATGCGACTTATTTTATATCATCGCCTGGATTTCCAAAAGAATACGAGCCAAACTTGAATTGTCATCTGGTAATAACGTCACCTCCAGGCTCTCACGTTGGTCTTCGATTTTTCGTCGTTGATCTTGAAGAGACGACAGATTGCACTTCGGATTATGTAGCTGTATATTCTGGAAATGCTTTAGAATCTGAATCAACGGCCACCTTGTTAAATAAAACCTGTTTACCAAATGCAACTCATATTCCCATTGAAGCTGGAAATATTATGACCGTAAAATTTGTAAGCGATGTTTATTTAGCGAAAAAGGGCTTCAAAGCTATAGTATATAGAGGTAAATTTCGTATCTTTTTTGAGGCCTATAAAAATTAAAATAATTTAATATTGTTTAGTGTTCAAATGTGTACACAATCAATATTATATAAATTCGATAACGATCTTTATGTAACGTTATATTAATAGATTGTGGAGGCACTTTGCAAGGTCCAAGTGGAGAAATTGTATGGAATAATGAGACAGATATCAAAGGATATAGAATGTTCAATTACAAATGTGAATGGCGTATTTCTGTGCGACCTGGAAGAACAATATCCGTTGAAATCAGCGATCTAAATATTCAAAATACTGATCCCAAGTTCTGTAATCGCAACTATCTAATGGTAAATATTTAAAACCATGTTGATTTTCAAAATATCTACTTAAAAATAAATACACAAATATTTAACATATTTATATGCATAGCTGAAAAACGGAGAAAGTGAATCTTCTCCACTGCTAGGAACAGGAAAGTATTGCGGAACTGATTCGCCATCTCCTTTACAAACCACGAGTAATCATTTATTTATTCGATTTGTTGGAATTGATCGAGGTGCCATTACATTTAACATTAAATACAAGTAAGATTTCAACAATAATAGCTTAAAAATAATTCAAGATGTTTTATATATAATTTTGATGTATTTTTTAGTGAAGTTGGAATGAATTGTGGTGGAACATACTTATTATCAAAAACCAGACCAAAGGAAGAAATTACATCTCCAAATTATCCAAACATTCCACCACCTTATAGCGAGTGTTTCTGGACATTTATTGCACCACCTGGTGAACGATTATCAGTTCATTTTGTTGATCGATTTGATCTAGCATATAGCAGATAGTAAGGCTTTGTTTAAAACATAAAAATAAATTACTTTAATAAATAATCCAATAAATTAAATAAGGATATATTTTTATATTAGTTGTACATCGGAATATGTAGAAGTTAGAGATGGAGGCACAGATATATCTCGATCTTTAGGGAAATTTTGTAAGGATACACCACCTGGAACATTATCTAGTACAGGCAACGTGATATACATTCACTTTTACACAAGCCTAGCCGATCCCAAGAATGGATTCAAAGCAATAATTACGTCAGGAGGTACGTACAAAATGCTTTGGATAAGTGAATTTAAAAATTTTTTGAAATACTATCAATTTTACAGAAGTATGTGGAGGAATTTTAAGAGGAACTTCCGGAATAATATCATCTCCAAATTACCCTGCGACATATCCAGTAAATGTTGATTGCACTTGGTGGATTATAGGACCTCAAGACCACTCATTAAAAGTGCAATTTCGTGATTTAGATTTGCCAAGAAGAACGAATAATTGTCTTACTGGTGACTACGTTGTCATTCACGAAAGAAGTCCTGGAAATGATTCTGGTACATTCAGATACTTTTATATTTCGTGTTAACTACTTTTAGTATACATAATTTTGAATGGAGTTAATAATTTATAACAATTTCTTTACTCAAAACTTTCTTGCATAAGTGTTTATAATAGAAAATATTATTTTTACTATATTTATATTAATATTTTATTCCTAGATTCTGAAAGCGCTTTAAATGAAATCGGAACATACTGCGGACAGGACAAACCAGACGTTATCAATCTTTCATATAATAAAGGATTAATAACTTTTCACAGTGACAACCGGAGTCAAAGACATTATAAAGGATTTAGTCTTAATTTTTCATCCAGCATAGAAAGTAAGATCCAATTTATAATCATAAATCTATATTTTAACATATTAACATATATAATTGTAAATAATTAATGAACATTGGAGCTATGCTAATTAATACTTTTTTATGTAAATTGATTGTTGATGATAGTGGGAAATAATGCACATAATATTTAAATTTAATAGCATGTGGTGGTCCTATGTATGGAATGTCTGGTGAATTTAAATCTACCGGTTACCCACACAGTGGTCGTCGAAGGTATGTTAATAAAAGATAAATACAAGGTGTATAAAAAATATGAGTGTCGAATAGAAAAAAAAAAAACTTTGAAAATATTATATTATTTATAAAATAATTAAACACAGATTCTGCGAATGGAGAATATCTGTGCCAGAAGGTTTCCATGTTGCGATAGATATACTTGATCTCGATGTTGGAGAAACGTCCAATTTATTCAATAGATTCTACATTTCGGTATGATGAATATGTACTTCTTATAATAACATAAGGAAGTATTTCTTAATTAAAAAACACACATTTTAACATACTACTTTTCAATTAGTTCTTTAACGATTACCAATCAAACTCAAGAATTAAGCTCATATCACCTGGAAGTACCGTGGAGCAGATTCATAGTTCGAGCAATTTAATGTTAATAGATTATTGGTCAGCTAAAGGTCATCGTGGATTAAGAGCACGTTTTAGAGCTCTTGCTCCAGCTCGTAAGCAACAAAATATTATAAGTTGTAAACACATAAGTTAATATTTTGTCAATTAGTTAAAAACTCAATATACCAATTTAACATTCTCAGCTTGTGGTGGTTCAGTTTCATATGTAAATGGAACATTATCTATTCCAACAAAACGACCGTTCAACGAATCTTCTTTTTATTGTCAATGGAGCGTGCATGCGCCGTCCGAATTAATTGCAACATCTAATGACACTGGAATCACTTTGACAGTCAAAGTAGAAGGAATCATAGAATCCACTCCACACAGTGTTTATTGTTTACACTTTTACAAATTTATTTCTGTGTATGGTAATGTAAATTGACTTCAGTTTAATTATCATATAATTAAGATGCATATTAATGTTACTTACGTGCCAAGAATTTTAAAGGCTGACTGTAAATAACATTTATTTGTAGACAGAGACAATTTAATAGCAGCAATTTGTGGCAATTATTCGACCGAGCCAGCATTTATTAGAAGCACATCATCATACAATTTGATAAAGGTAAGTAAAAATATAAGATAATATAAATTACTTTATCGTATTTTCATATGGTATCTATAATGATATATATGATCAAAACAATCCACAATATAAATAATTTTAATTTCAGGTGCTGAATGGTACTTATTCAACTCCTATGAATTTCAAATTAACATACCAATGGCAACAATGTGGCGGATATATTACTGAACCTACTACTGTTAATTCTCCAAAAAATATTTTTTTCCCTCGAAGCTGTGCTTGGAAAGTGGTATTTCCAGATGAAGGAGATCAGATTTTAATAACAATTAAGAAAATAAATATGGGCACTTGTGATAAGAATTATTTAAAGATTAGGTATTATTTTATTTTATTAAAAATAAAGGCAAGATAAAATACATACAATAATTATATAATAATGTATACATACAATAATATATAATACTGTATACAATATTATACTTATAATATGACATATTATCAATCTTGTTAATTTATAATTATTGTATCATCTACTCATTAATAATATTATTTGCAAAGAAATGGAGGATACAGTTCTCCAGAACTGGGCAAATATTGTGGCAATATGGCTGGACGAGAATTTACAAGTAGCAATAATAAATTATTGATTGAATTTTATGCAACTGTGGAACCTGCAGAATTTGAATTCTCATTGGACTTAGTAAAATCTACCTGTGGTAAAGGTATACAACACCAGAGAAAAGAAATTTCTTCTCCAGGGTAAAAATTCAAACTTATACTTTCATATTTACAATTTTTACTTGCAGATGTGTAATTGTTATCTGTCTTGTGAAAATATTTTCATTTTTTTGGTTAATTGTATTATAGATTTCCAACCTTGGCTTATCCTAATAATGCTGAATGCTCTTGGGAGTTGGTTGCTCAACCAGGTTATAATGTGGGACTCGTTTTCGTGGAAAGATTCAAATTGGAACAAAGTGCAAATTGCAACAATGATTATATTCAAGTAAATATCTTTTTAAATTTTATTCACTATTGTACCAAAAGATGTCTAGAGTAAACGGTTGAACATCAGATTTTTTGTATAAAATTTCTTCATTTATTGTTTTTTATCACCATAAAAAAGGCAAAGGAAATTAATAATAAAAATTAAATTGTTCAATTGTTCAAACTAGGTTTTTGATTATGACTTGTCGACGAAGAATGATTCGTGGCGAGAAATTGGCAAAGTTTGCGGTTCTGCAACTCCAGGGCCTTTTAATTCAACGTCAAATCGAATGAAAGTTCTCTTTAGATCAAACGAAGCTATACAAAGTGACGGCTTCCGTGCTCTTTGGTACCAAAATTGCGGTGGCACTTTCCTCGTAACAAAAACACCTCAGTATATGACTTCTCCAGATTATCCAAAGGCTTATGGCAAAAATTTGAACTGTAATTACACCTTTTTAGCACCAGGTCATGAAATAATCTTGGAATTTTTAGATTTTCAACTCGAAAGAGGTGTGTCCAATCATTAATGATACAAATAAGAATATTGTTATAATGGAAAGAAGAAAAAAACAAAATTCATTAATTAATGATCATTTACTTGCAGGAAGAGATGGATGTCGTTTCGATAATGTTACAATCATCACAAAAAATATGTATTTATTTGAACCAACGGCTGACGTTAAATGCGGAACTGACACTCCAGAATTAATTAGATCAGAGGAATCTGTATCTGTTATATTGCAGACAGACGCCTACGTTCAAAGACGTGGTTTCCAGATAAAATACTTTTTGTCAGGTAATTATTTTTATAAAAATTTGTTTATGAGATATGTAATGGTTCTGTGGAATTTTGTGCAGTTGAAATAAATTAAGTGTTATAAAACAGAATGCGGTGGAGTAGTCAAGGAACCTGGTGAAATTGGACCACTGGGAAAGAAAGATACTTATTATGAAAATATTAATTGCACTTGGACCATTGAAGCTCCCGAATCGAAAAGTGTAGCCCTGCGTTTTAATAAATTTGTTTTGGAATATAGTACGCGGTAAAAAAAGAATTAATTTTAGTAAACATTATGTGAAGGAAGTTCTGAACGTTTTTTTTTTTTTTTTTTTTTTTTTTTTTTTTAAAAATTTTAATTTAAAAAAATTTTTTTTTATTTTTTTTTTTCTTTTTTTTTTTTTTTAACCACTTCCTCGCCCCCCAGGCCCCCTCTCCTTCCCTTTCCCCGTTTCTTCCTGTAAAAAAAAAAAAACTACCATATGCTTCTATATTTGTAGATGAGTGATTAGATATTGACATGTTGCTACACTAATTATCGTTATTGTTAATT